>BQNB010126972.1:0-19515 GCA_026074375.1 Tanacetum coccineum | reverse complement strand
TTGATCCTTATTTGGGAGTGCCATCAATAGAGTTCCTCTAGCTTTCATCTCATTCCTCCTGTCCTGCTTTTCTTCTGCAGAAGTGGGTTTATATTCCTGCTCAGTTTCTCCAACAGTTCTCTTCAGCATTTTGTTACCATTCAGAATTACTTCCTAGAGGGAGAAACTGAGCAGGAATATGAACCTACTAGTTCTTTTCAGCACTTTGTTACCATTCAGAATTACTTCCCAGAGGGAGTAATCAGTCATGAGAAAGTATTGTTCTATCCTCGTTAACCAGAGATCATATTCCCCTGGGTTGAGGATAGGGAGTCTTGCAGTCAGAGTTGTAGAAGTAGTTCCTGCCTCTATCTTATCACTGAGAATTAGATCTAGTATGTGTTGTTGGTTTATTCTTATTCAAAGCTTCACAACAAGCTCTGATACCACTTGTTGATCCCAATGAACAGATCTTAAACTCCTTAGCTTGATGTAAGGTTTAGTATCCTTGGATAAATCCAAAGGTACTAAGACTGAAACTTTAAGTGTATGATATAAACTATGCGGAATCTAGTTTATACCACTAAGAAGCATAAAGAAACAGTAAAACAATCAAAGATAAACAGTTTATCAAACTTTCAGCCTCAATATATTAAATACGATTACTCAAAAGTATTAGGGTTACAGAAAACCTTGAAGCTATGACAATGACTCGTTATTGGTACATTGAATTATATACCCTAGGACCTCCTTTTATACACCAAAGAGTCCTACAATGCTTACAATACTTTCCTAAGTTATCATGATCTTTTAAACAAATAACTATTAAAATATCTTCTAATCTATAGACGATATACACAAGATAAGGGTTTTTTTCCTCCATTGTTTTTTTATTTTAAAACATATCACAAAACGCGTTTTATTTTTTTTTTAAAAACTCTTCATCAGTCCCTCTAATCTTCATGCAGCAGTGTTAACTTCTCTTCAGCAGTATTAAGTTAGTACTGGCAGTACTAACTTTTACTCTAGCAATACTAACCAGTTAGTACTCGTAGTTATAATCTAAGTAGTACAAATGGAAGTACTACATGGACCCAATGTTTTCATAATTGTGATCTTATAACAACATTCTGATCTTATAATTTCATTCATACCAAATGATTGAAATCGATATGTATATAGGTGAACCATAAGATAGGATAGATCAAATATGTGTAAAAAAAGCGATGTGAGGCAATGGCGTTGCGATCGTCACAGCCTCATCGCCGCCAAATGCACGTAAAGCAACAACGAAGCCATATAATCAAGTATAACACTCTAACACAAACCTTAAGACTATCAAAAAAAATTAGGGATACAAATCCTATATATCGGATTCAAATTTTTTTTGTTCAAAATAGCAGCTTGATCTTGTTAAAAACTTAAGATTTAATGCAAAATTTATAGTTTAAAACTAATCAAATCTAAACTTACTCATTATAACACTTTTAAATACTTAGTTATGATGTTCATAAAATGTATGACTGCATCAAATGTTTACATATGTATTAGCATTCTTGTTATGGGCCTTGTTTCTCTTTTCTTAATAGGCCAGTTAATGGGCATATAACTTGATGAACTTCTGGATCAAATATTTGATAGATTCGCCATTGCGATCTATGGGATATGAATGAGAACAAGTGGAATTGCGGCCCACGCGTTACGGTGGGCATTTTTTTTGATTATTTAGCGTAGTACAACTCATTTGCTTGTTGTAAAAGGAATGACATATATTTAAAGACTAAAGAATTAGAGATAAACAACTTTCTCATTCAAACTGGTTGTGCATTGCAGCAAGCCAGCTTATTTGGTTTACTTTCACTTTCTGTGATTTAAAGTACTATCAAAAGCCTTGTACTATCTTTCGCCAACATACATAAACATGAAACAAAAAGATATATTATATCTATATTTCCAGTAAATACATATCTTGTATGATTAAATCAGAAAATAAGAATACATAGTTATCTAAATCTTGGACATTGTTTTTTGAGCTACCAACACTTAGATTTTTTGTAGGCTTGTTTTTTTTCCTCATGGTTTTGAGTTTGTTGCATCATTGGTCAGATTAACCATAGAAGCAAGGTTTACTTTGCTTTTGCAGTCGAATTGACTTTCCCGCAAAAAATAATATGCGAGGACATTTGATACGTCGTAAACGTATCGAGTAATAATATAGTATTTCTTGTTCGATAAAAGAATTACTTGAGGACAAGTAATAATTCAATCTTCCAGAGTCGTGTCCACGGTGAGAAATTAATAGAGATTCACGTTAATATTTTTTATTAGATGCTTGATTATCGTATATTTTTTGTTGGTTTTATAGAACTAAAAGCTATAATAATGATTAAAACTAAGGAATATTAAGATAAAAGATCTAAAAGATATGTCTACGGATATGCTTGTCAAGTGAGGCGAAAAGATCATTAAGTGTGAAGGAGAGTTTTAATTGATGAATTAGTACCCGTTTAAAAACTATTTTCTCACAACGTTGGTTTATATTGAAAATAATCTTTTATTTTGGTACAAATTACTAGATTAATGTTTGATTATCCTAACGACTTTTGCCCGTCAAAATAACCAAAAAAGAAATCTAAATAATTCGAAAATTATTAATCAACAATCCCATTTATTTCACACTTAATTCTCTAGTCACTACTCACTTAACAAGCATATAATATTCTACTCACTAATCATGCCTACTAAGCTAGCATCAATCAAATTAATAATCATTATCATAAACATATTTTTCTAAACTAATTATTAAACTAAAACTACTACGGATTGAAAAAGGTAATAAAATAGAACCCGTTTGATGAAATGGAGACGAACTAAACCACCCGATCTTATAAACTAATAAAACACTAAAGTTTTCTTCTTTATTAGATTCTATTCCACTAATTAGTTAATAAAGTTGTAAGCTTTATATACTAAATAGCTTTATAAAAACTACAAAAGCTTTAAACTTTAGAAATTAAACTAGCTTATAAGATCCTTAAGCTCCACGCCTTAGATGTAGGAATGGTTCTATCAAAACCCAATCAAGGTTAATACGAACAATATATCAATTATAAGCTAGAGATGAAACCAAAAACTATTTATAAAAATATTATTTTTTTGTATCAAGACTTGATAAAGCTAAAAAATTAAAGAAATCACTTGATGTTAAAAATGAAACATGACATTTAAGAGTAGATTGATGAAATGTAAAGCAACAAAAATTGAATCAAATGAATAAAAGGTTTAAAGGACACGTGCATAGCTAGACTCAAATTGAAAAATAATAATCTACTAGATAAGCTAGATCGAAAAGGCTAAAAGAGAGCTTATTCGAAAAATTAGTAATCTAGTTTTAAGCTTATCAAAATAAGATATGTTAAAGCTCATTCAATCCAAAGCTACAAAGTTAATAGATTTGTAACTAATCGAAAATTACTAAATGTAAAGTGCTTATTCGAATAAGCTAAATCTAGCTTATCCAAAAATTAAGCTAGGTGAATAAACTTCTCGAAATAAGCTATATGAAGCATATTCGAAAACTGAAAACCAAAAGTGTTTGAAATAAGCTAAACAGAATAAGCTATAATTAAGCTATCCGAATAAAAGCTAATCTCAATAATCCGAAAATAAGCTATATGATTGAGCTTATTCGGATATAAGCTACGAATGAAAACATAAAAGAGATCAACTAATTTAAACCTCTCTTGTAAAAGTCTAAAAGCTATTTTATAGTAAATAAGCTCTTAATAAGCTCGTACAAGCTTATAAGTACTTATTTATTTATAAAAGAACTTAATAGAAATTTATAACAAAGAATAAAGGATTAGAGTGAGAAATAGGATCAAGTAACACCAATCTTCAAAACATTCATCTTCATTAATAAAGCTTATCAATAAGCTAAAGTTTACAAAATAAACTATCTAATCTATTACAATAAGCTAGTCTATTACAAATGCTAAACTTATACAAAATATAAAGTAATCTAATTTTAGTAAGTGAAAGTGTCAAAAAAAAGTTACTAAAGAATGAAGTGGATAGAGGATAAATATCCTCTTGATTAGAGGTGATGAGGTGTTCTATCCAATGAGAATCCAAAATGTGGCAAGGGTGATGAGAAAAATATGAGGTGGAGAGGATGAGGTGTTCTATCCAATAGAGGGGTGACAAGTAAACCAAGTGACTTAAAAATATGATGTGGAGAGTGTAATTTTTGGAGACTTATTTAATTAATATTTATCAATATTGTTTGGCTCATAAATTGTGAACCGGGTCGAGTTTTTGAGCGAGGTCGGACCGTTGGATTCGTTTTTCGAGCTCTATCCAATGGTGTGCTCGTGGCTTTTCTTGGATTTCGTCTTGACTTCGAAAAAATGAGCAAACTTGATCGAGTCGAGTCTGAAAATCTCCATTTTTCGCTCCGTTTTCAATCCCTTGTACCTGTAAGACAGAATAACAACCTACAAGCGTATTTGAAATACAATTTTATATATTTATGAGTTATTTGCCCTTTTTAGTAAGTTTTTCAGAGACAAAATGATGTGTGTTTAAGCACACATCAACATTCAAGACATTATCTTTGTTGAAACAGCAAAGAACTATTTGAGTTGATAGAACTATCCTTTCTAGTTTTATCTTGCCACATATTTTGTAATATCTTTATTAAAGCTGGATCCATCTTTTTCATTATCTCAGCTTGAGCCTCTGCGATCTCCTCAGTCGACATCTTTTCCAACCAACCTCGAAGTTATAGGTTGCTACTTACAGTAATTTAGACTTAATCCTATGAATAGGTAGATTTCAGTTATGTTTTGTATTACACAGGTCAAATCAAAATTTGTAACTGAAATGGTAACAGGTTGAGCATTGTCAAAAGTCTATTTGTTAGCATACAACCTTTTTAGTGCTTAAATTGAAAGAGGACATTGTCTATATAAGCTATATTTGTAATCATAATTAACAAATAAGTTAATCATACAAAAGCAAAGATGTAATGACTAAAAAAGTGTTTGCTGACATAACTTGTAATGCTGGAAAATTAGCTAATATAAACACCACCTAAGTATTAAGTGCTGAGCTATGACATGTAACGTATTATACAAAAAATTTAGGGTCATTTCATTTTATTTTAATGGAAGCTACGATTCTCTTTAAAAGATAATAAATACAATAAAAATGGTATTTGGGATAAAGCCGTTGAGGTTGCTTAATCATATAAAAAATACCCCTGATCCAACTATGGTCAAAATGTCCAGTTTAGGGCCATCAAATATTCTGAGAAATATATAGGGAATGGTTACAAGTTAAAACAGTTACTGGCATCGCTAAATTAACTGGCTGATATGCTGAGTCTGGGTGTGTATGTGAGATGTACACACGTGTATTATGTATATGCACCTGTATCGTGAAGTAAATATAGATTTAGGTGTACCTAAATAAATATGTATGTGTCGATAGGTATATAAGTTAAATGGCCATATATAGCTCGAAAGACATTAGCTGTCTGTCAATAAATCTTAATTTGTAAACTTTCTTTCTTAACAAAAGGTTCACAACTAATTGACCATTGTATATACATTAGTCTGATAGTTAGGCCACACTATATTGGCTGCCTATATAGATCCATAATTATAAAAGGCATGGCCTGCTAGTACTTATAATTATGTGTGAGATATATGTAACCCATAAAATTCATTAAAAACCCACAGATCAGCAAACATCTTAAATCCAGTTAGACTGCATTTAACTTAAACACATCACTATTAATCTAACCTAAAAGACTCACCACATTTTTTATCAATACAATCTTCCTGGAAACAGCCACTAAGTCAGTAACTTAATTTACATATGTTTCTGTTATTGATTTCTTAATCAAAATAAATATTCTTTGTGGCTCTACCACTATGTCTTGCCAATAATATGGTATTATCATGTGGCCCATCAAACTTCAATTAAAATTTCCCACCCATTGATTTAGGAATTAGTCGATTACAGTTATGGTTTATCCAGCATTGTTACAAACAAACGGGACAAAAAAGACATTCAAGTTATACTTTTAATAACGAATAAAATGTCTTACTCATTTTATTATTAGTGTGTTGGAAAAAAAATTATCGCGGATCAACCCAAAACGACCCGTTTTAGCCGGTTTCAAGATCTATGTTTAGAATACTAACCTCAAGGTCCCTGGCCAATTGTTTAGCATTTGGGGCTGGAACAATGATTCCGCAAGCAGTTGGCGAGATAAAGCCTTCATCAACAGCCTTATCAATGAAAATCAGTAAGTTTTATAGTAAACCTCCACTTCAAGAGACCAACTGCAGGAGATTGATCGACAAATAAGTCTTTAGAGTAGTAAACTACTATGTTTGGCTTGTTCAAGAGTATTAAAGTCTCTTTAGCTGCTTTTATCTTAAAAATGATAAATATTAATATTACTTATCCCAGAAGAAAAATATATTGAGAGACATGTTTCTTGAATTTTGTTGTTTCATATAGAAACCTATGAATGGGAAATTATCATTTAAAAAGATTACCGTACATTGGCCACTAAAATTTTTATCTTGTATGATCCTCACAATTAAAATACCTAATATTCACAATGGGAAAATGTATTGGTGATATTTATTATTATAGGGAAATGTGAGGCGATAGAGTGAAAGGCTTAGGCTTACCTCACTTTCCAAATATGTCACTCTTGTACTTTGGAGGCATTTACTTATATTCAAAATCTAACTTGCTACCAATACATCTCTGGTTCGCTCTTTACAGCTCATCTCAACTGATCTCAGCAAGATTTGAAGCCTTTTTAATTAATTTGCTCGTGCCTCATTTTTGATTTTTTTTATTATTTACATAACATATTGCGGAAACTAGAAGGGGAGGGGAGGAGGGTTAAATATATTTCCCGTTTCAATGGATTCGTTTGTACAGTTTAGTTAACGTTTGTTATATAAAATCGAAGATTCGTGTTTAGTCTAAGTAATACAATAATAATAACAATATTAATTATGGACAAGGAAGAGTTAGAAAGTTCAAACCCACAATCACAGTATATTTTAGTGGTTTGGTAACGAAGCTCTTCTTCTCCCTACTTCACTCCTTGAGTATCCAACTCGAGAGTTCACTTCACTATGTCAACAAGCTCCCTTTAGGCGGAGAAAACCGTACACACAAGGGTTACACCAATTTCCGACACTAAGCCTAATGTCTAGTTTTATTTTAGCAAGAAATTATCCTACCAATTACTATCGTATTTTAAGGCTTAAACTACTAAACCACCTCACAAGTATTCACTCACCTAAATACTTACACGATCTACCCGATCTAATAAAAAAGATTTGAATGATTTACAGTATGCAACACAATCGTAACAACGTTACGTAGACACAACCTAAATTACAATACTTCGTATCTTGTCGATTACGAATATTCTTCTCTTGCACTTTAAGATGTAAGATTGGATCACTTGGAAACAAATGATTATGTTAATTAAATGATCAAAGGTTTGGAAGGTTTATAAATATGTTTGCTGATTTAAGACAGAAGAATTAAATATGCAAAAAGGTGGAAAAATCTGTTGAACAGTACACTTAGTTTATGGCAACGCTGGGGCCAAAATACATGGCCGGCCTCCTAAGCTCTATGGTCGGCCCCCTTATCAATCAGGGGGCTGCTAGTGCCTATTAGGGGGTCGCTCCTGCAGGACGCTCCCAACTTTGTCCTTATTTGGGAAGGTGTTTTCTAGGGCATGTTTTTCTGATTTTAGGAGGAAAATATGATTTCAAATATTTATTTGAATTAAAGCATTTCTTATAATTACAAAAATATTTTGTCTAATTTTTTTTGTAAAAAGGTTTTGTTACATTTTATAAAAATTGTAAAGTTTAAAAACAAAACTATATAACTTTGATCATTAAACAAATTAAGCATTTGTTTATTCATACCTTAAGTGATTTACATCGAAATGGAAATTTACGACTAATAACTTGTTTACGTTTAATTTTACGTAGAACGTTTTTACATTTTGTGATTATCAAAACGTAGAGAAGTCGAAAAATATAAATAACGTTTTTAGACATTATTTGTATTAACATCATGCTCATTTCAAACTCATCGTGCATGATTTTAGCAAAGTCATCACACAATCCTTGACAAGTTGAACCGAATATAATGTCATCGACATATATTTGAACAATGATGAGATTTGAATCTTTCTACTTTGTAAAAAGTGTGTTGTCTACCATTCCCATGTTATAATCATGTTTAACAAGAAACACTTTTAATCTATCGTACCAATCTTTAGGAGCTTGTTTAAGTCTGTACGACACTTTCTTGAGGTTACAAACATGATTAGGTTTTGCGAAATCAATGAATCCCGGAGGTTGTGCCACATATACCACCTCATTGATAAAACCATTAAAGAATGCACTTTTTACATCCATTTGGAATAATTTAAAATCTAACGCGCAAGCATAAGCTAATAAAATTCTAATAGATTCTAATCTAGCTACGGGTTTATAAGTTTCATCATAATCAATCCCTTCTTGTTGGTTATAACCATGAACAACTAATCTAGCCTTATTTATAGATACAACGCCATTTTCATCAAGCTTATTTCTAAAAACCAAGGTTATAAATAGCGTGAAGTGTGGCGTGGCGGCATGGCCAAGCCTCACGCCTTAGGATCCATGGCGAGTTATGGCATTTTTTAAGGCGTGACTTAAAGTAGCACAAAATATGAAAATATTTATAAATTTATATATTTATATCATGTTTCAATTATATTGAGTTTACAAAAAGTGTCATACATAAGGAATAAAGTCAAAAAATATCTTTGCATGTTATTTCTATACAAAAACATTTTTTTTATGGAAATTGAATTCAAAAATGCCTCCATGCATCACGTTTTATCGCGCCTTATCACGTTTTTTCACTTCTCATCTCGCGTCACGCCCTAAGCTAACGTCTTGGTCTATTGCGTAGCGTGGAGGTCACGCCTCGCACCTTTGTAAGGCCTTAGCGACGTCGTGGCGTGCCTTTTAGAACCATGCTAAAAACCCATTTAGTTCCTATAACGGTCATAGACTTCTCCCGAACATCGTTTGCGGTGAATTGATTTAATTCTTCTTGCATGGCAACTACCCAACTATCGTCTTTTAAAGCTTCACCAACATTTTTAGGTTCTATGGTTGAGAGGAAACAAAAGAAATTACTTTTGTCTTGAGCTTGAGATCTAAGAGTTCTTTGGTTTAAATTTCTTATGACATTTTCTAAAGGATGAGTTTTAGATTCTTTAATATTGACAATCTCATTATTTTTAAAATTTCATCTTTGACATCATGTCCTAAAGGTTTCTTTTCACTAACCTTAATAGCTTCTTCTTTGATTAAATCATCATCCACCAAGGGTGATGTTTTAGGCAGGGGAGGACTTTCATTGAATGTCATATTTAAGGAATCTTCGACTTTCATAGTGTGTTTATTAAGAATTATATATGCTTTACTATTTTGCGAATATCCTGAGAAAACACCTTCGTAAGACTTTGGGTCGAACTTGGGAGATAGTCTTTTGTATTTAGAACGAAACACTTGCTTCCAAATACTTTAAAATAATCAAGAGTAGGTTTCCTACCTCTCAAGATTTCATATGGAGTTTTTTCTAAGATTGGTCTAATTAAAATTCTATTTAATATATATGTCGAGGTGTCCACCGCGTTACACCAAAAATTTTATGGAACAGATTGTTCGTTTAACATGGTTCTACTCATTTCTTGTAAAGTGCGATTTTTCCTTTCTACTATCCCATTTGATTGTGGAGTAAGAGGAGCGGAGAAATTGTGAGTAATCCCATTAGAGTCATAATAATTTCTGAATTGTACTTCATTATCAAATTCCCGACCATGATCCGGCCTAATAGAGACTATAGAGCATATTAATTGATTTTGGATCTTTTTACTAAAAAATTTAAAATGCTCGAAAGCTTCGGTTTTGTTTTGAAGAAATCTTGTCCAAGTAAACCTAGAGTAGTCATCTACTATTACTAAGGTGTAACGATTTTCTCCATAACTCCGTATAACGGAAGGACCGAATAAGTCCATGTGAAGAAGTTCTAAGTGTCTAGTCGTTGAGACCATATTCTTAGCTTTATGACTAGCGTGAGCTTGTTTTCTAATTTTGCAAGCGTCACAAAAAAGTTGGTCGAATTTAAGCTTAGGTAGATTTCTAACTAGCTCCTTAGTTATTTCACTATCGTGTTCGAAAAATATTACTTTACACTTATTATCACATATTTGACCGGCACTTAGCAAGTTAAATCGTAAATTATCTACATGCTCAACATTTTTAATATTCAGGGAGTCATGAGAAATTATACATTTGCCAATGATGTTGCCGCTTAAATTATTTCTAAAAATTACTTTACCTCCATTATATGCTTTGTATGTAGAGAAAAGCATTTGGTTGTCCATCATGTGTTTAGAGCAACCGCTATCTTTAATCCACTCATCGGGCTCCAAATTTATTCCCAAGCATATCTCATTATATGCTTGAGCCATAAGACACCTTTCATCTTTAATCTTTTCTTCCTCATCTTCGCCACTATCGCTCCAAGGTCCTCCAACAAAAGCCCTTTGGTTTTTTTTCTTAGTGGCTTCAGACATTCTCTGATGAGATGGTTTAGATATCTGCATCTAAAACATTTTCTTTTGCTCTACCGTTCTTGTCATCTTTATTTCTTTGGAACGACTTCTTTTCTTCACGTGGTTGTCTTACGAATCTTTATCGTCTTTTGAAAAATTTCTTGAAGTCCCTCACGGCCATAGCGTATTCCTCGTCTTCACTTTCGAAAGTCAAACTTTTTTCATCACTAGATTCCTTTTTAGCCTTTAAGGTAAGAGATCTACTTTGTTCTCTTTTACCTTTGACTGTTTTGGAATATTTTTTAATTGTCACTTCATAAACTTTAAAGTTACCGATAAGTTCATCGAGTGATAGTGATGTCAAGTCCTTCGACTCTTCAATAGCTGTAACATTTACACACCATTTAAGATGAAGTGCCCTAAGAAATTCTCTAACATAGTTCTTGCTAGAAAAACCTTCAACAAGTGTTTTTAGACTAGTAATAATAGTCTTAAACCTAGCAAAAGCATTATCTATCGATTCCTCTTCCAGAATCGTAAATTGTTCATATTGTTGAACAAAAAGATCTATTTTATTGTCTTTAACTTGACTATTACCTTGGTGAGTGATTAGCAAAGTTTCCCAAATCTCTTTTGTGTTTTTACACATAAAAATTCTTTCATATTCTTTACATGGCAAAGCATTATAAATTACAATTTTAGCTTCATTGTTTTTAGCAAGTTTCTTTTTAAGATCGTCGCTTTGTTTATCAAATGATACAATTTCATCTTTTTTAGTTTCCGGATTATTTTCAGTAGGTGGGAAATCACCATAGATAATAACATGCCAAAAATCTAGATCTTTTGATTTCACATAAGTCTTGAATCTATTTTTTCAATAAATAAATCCATCGCTTTCAAAGAGTGATGGTCTTTGCATGGATTGCCCTTCTAAATATTTTTCTGATTCTATAAATCGATTCAAGTTTTAAAATACAGTTTATTATAATAATCTTGGGTAACCAGGCTTCTTATACCAATTATGAAAACTAGAAGGGGGTTGAATAGTTTCCCGCTTTTTAAGTTTAGTTAACGTTTGTATATAAAATCGTAGATTCGAGTTTAAGTGATCTCAATGTGCATACAATATGAACAATCTAGTTAAGTAAGTAAACAATAATAACTACACTATATTAAATATGAGACAAAAGAAAAGAGTTAGAAAGATAAAACCACAACACGAATATTTATAGTGGTTCGGTAACGAAGCTCCTCTTCGCCCTACTCCACTCCACGAGTATCCAACTCGAGAGTTCACTTCACTATGTCAATAAGCTCCCTTTAGGCGGAGAAAACCGTACACATAAGGCTTACACCAATTTCTGACACTAAGCCTAATGTCGAGTTCTAATCTTTAGCTAGAACCGGTCAACCACTTACACTCGTATTTTGAGGCCTAAAATACTAACCGCTCTCACAAGTATTCGCTCACCTAAATACTTACACGATCTACCCGATCTAACTGTTACACACGATTACAAGAGATTTGAATGATTTACAATATACAACACAATCGTAACATACGTGGACACAACCTAAACTACAATACTTCGTATCTTGTCGATTACGAATTTTCTTCTCCTGCACTTGAAGAGGTAAGCTTGGATCACTTGAAAATAAATGCTTATGTTAATTAAATGATCAAAAGTTTGGAAGGTTTAGAAATATGTTTGCTGATTTAAACAGAAAGAATAAGTGTGCAAAAGGTGAAAAAATCTGTGAGAAGAGTCCACTATTTATAGGCAAAGCTATGAGCCAAAATACATGATCGGCCCCCTAAGATCTATGGTCGGCCCCCTTATCAATCAGATGATGGAATTGAGACCATGGTTCAATCATACTCACAAGTACGCAATTCCTATTCAACCTTATTAAATTAAAATGCATGTAAGTATGAATTGCATGACACACATGATAACATGTGGTATAACAAGTTTAACTTATTTATGTGTTTGATTGAAATATCTAATTATTGATTTAATGATCATGATCTTTAAGATGAATTAAAATTACATGTAAATAGAAATGGTTTTTCAACGTCTAATAATCAGTTATGATTCCTGAACATGAAGACCATGTGGGAATTATAGTTAAGATGAAGTAAAATCATTTTAGCCGTAATGAATGTTATTAGACGGTTATATATTCTTCCCGGAAAATTTTATTTTACTACGAGTCGATACTTTTTGGTTTATGCTTCTAATATATATTATTATATATGGATATCAATGTTGTTAAATGGTATTCAATGTTGAAAGAAAGCATAAAGTTTAATTTATGATACACGCATGAAAGTAATTAACAGTGATGTTATCATAATTGTTCATTACTTTATTGCCTGATGAGTATCTGATAATTTTGATTCATGCATGATATCTCGTCATAGGAACTTATTATTCCTTTTGCATGAATTGTGGCTCTGATAATTTCTAGAAAAATGCGTTTCTTTGTTTGTTTCTTTATATGGCAAATGAAAGAATAAAAAATAAATAAATTATTTTGATTGGTAAATGCATATTAACTTTTGCTTGACAAACAAGACTATAAAAGGGATGATTGATGTCGGAAGTCTTGTTATTTGGCAATAATTACTTCTGAATGCTTGTTTTCTTATTGATGCATGCATGATCATCTAATAAATGATATGGTTTGAATGACAGTTATATATGTCGAACCACAATAGTCTTGATTGACCAAACGTTCTTTTGTGCAAGATGCAACCCTATTAAATGGTTATTTTGCATGATGCAAAAATGTAACTTGCGGATGATAAATTTACAGGTTGTTTGTAAATTAATGGTTTTTTTTACAAGATTCTTTTCAGAAAATAGTTGGTCATGTTCTTTGATCCATTAATTTCCTTGTGTAATTTGATTTTGGTTTAAAGTATCGCTATATAAGAATTGTAGATCATTAAAGGATTTACATATAATAGAAAATAGTAATGTTAGAAATCTTTTTCTCAAAGATTTGACTTGCCAGAAACATCACATCTAAGAACTATATTAATCATCTTGAAATTGTTATATCGATGGGTGTTAATTACAGTACTATTTTCTTTCTTTGTTAAAGCGAAATTTGTTTAAACCAAAATGGCCTTTGTTTTATGGAGTAGAACAAGTCATATTTGTTCTATCAATATGATGACCTGTCATATTGCGCACGTACAAATTGTTTTACTCAACGGTGAATTTTAGTGCCTTACTAAATGGAAGTTTCACATGTGTATAACATTGTACATGTGAATGATAGGTGGTCATTTGATAAAAATAGCAAATGTTATTGAACATGATTTAATTTGCATGTTGATTAAATTACTGGTTCATAATTGGATCAGTTTAATTTGTGTCTTAACATAAAGAATAGCCAAATATGTATGTGATTGATATAATATTGGTTTAGGTCATCATTTGCATATATATGCGATATATATATACAATGATATTGTTAAGACGCTATAGAACGAGTACTTAGGTATTCGTAGGAAAACCATGGACTATGGTTTAGAATACAACGGGATCCTTTGAGTACTATGGGGATAAGTTGATGCAAGTTGAATAATTGATCAAGAACAATATACATCTGTAAGTATTGGATTTTATACTTGGTATGGATGTAATGTCTTGAGATCAAAGGAAAAAGTTGTACAACGTATTCAACTAAAGCATCATAAGTCGTTGTTTTCTTGTTTAAAAGAAGTATAATGGTTTAACGACTTGTTAATGAACATTGTGTTATGTTTAAAAGTCAATACTATTATGATCTATGTTTTATAATGATTTTAGGAGGAAAATCTGATTTCAAATATTTATTTGAATTAAAACATTTCTTATAATTATAATTACAAAAATATTTTGTCTAATTTATTTTTGTAAAAAAGTTTTGTTACATTTTATAAAAAATGTAAAGTTTAAAAACAAAACTATATAACATTATTCATACCTTAAGTGATTTACGTCGAAATAGAAATTTACGACTAATAACTTGTTTACGTTTATGTAGAACGTTTTTACATTTTGTGATTATCAAAACGTAGATAATTCGAAAAATATAAATAACGTTTTTAGACATTATTTGTATTAACACATATAAATGAAATGCATAACGAATGTATGTACTGTGTATGCGAAACCTGTATATATAATTCGGAGATTAAAGCTGTGACGGCGTGGAGAGGTGTGGTCTATGCATTTCGAGCCGCCATTGCAAGTTCCTGACTCGCAGCGAGCACCTCATTTGTCATGTGGAGGAATTTGTTGTGATTCATTATTTGTGAAACTTTTTATAAACTTATAATCACAAACACAATAGTAAGGAAAACTTCGGTGATGTTGTATTAATTAAACTTAGTGCGCGGTTTTTCATTACCTCTTGAGGCGCATGTTTAACGCTCTCGAGACCTCCAATATAATCCTTGTTGCAATTGGGAACTTCCACAACTTGTTTAGGTTAACAAAACCAAAATAATAACAAATAAGGCACAAATTTACCCGCCATGGCTGCAATCACACTCTTGGTGTGACTGCCCAACCAATATACGGGCTTGGGTAAACTGTGCATAGTAAACAAAAAATTATCATCATCGCCTATAAAAAAAGCGAGCGCGTCTTTTGCACAAAGAATCCCTTTTTACTTGAATGAGTCACACATCTGCAAATATAGTTACGATACCAAACACCCGCCATGGCTGCAACCACAACCCAGGTGTAGCTGCCCGCCAAGATACCGCGTTCGTATATTATGCCCATGAAACCATATAAACGCAGACGCTTATCATCATTGCCTTAACAAATAAACAACTTGATAAACAGGAATACAACCATAAGGCTCAAATTTTCCATTCTAGAAACAATACCGAAAACCGGCCATCGTTACAATTGAAACTATTTCGTCGATATCTATAAGGCTCAGGTCTGCAAATATAGAAGCAAAACCAAACACCATTCTTGGCTGCAACCGTAACCTGGGTCAAGTTACCTTGCCAAGGTACCGGTAGTCTTGGCTGCAACAACATTTGGGTCAGGTTACCCCGCCAAAATATCGGCGTTGGTATATTATTCCCACAAACATATAAACACAAACATGGTCATAATTGCCTTATCCAATAAATAACCAAATAAGACATCTCTTTATTTACCTTTATACAACTTCAGTTTTCAATGGCCACAAATGACTACAACTGACTGAAACATATATTTTCCATAAAAAAAACAACAATCAAAACACTCATAATAACCAAACTGAAATAAAGAATTATAAATCAAAATATCTATATACCTTTTTTATACACAAATCTCCCAGTAATCTCCCGGCACCAAAAACATCCAAAAGTCAAAACCCACAAATCTCCTAGTAATCTAGCGACACCAAAAACATCCAAAAGTCACAAAAAATACCTACATATACTTATGTATTTAGTCACTGGCCGCTGTTAACCAATCAAATACCGATAGCATACCTTTTTTCATCTGTGAGATTGAGGAAGAAATGTCTGGAAGGTGTTTGTACTCTAGAACAATAATCGAGCTAGGCTTTAGAAGAAAAAAACGGGTCATGAACTTGGGCCACCATATTTAGCCCAGTGGAAAGCGACGCAATACGACGGCGTTTCCATCATCAAATGATAGTATTATAAATCGTTTTAACTTTTGTACGTGGTATATACTTATATAGGGTAAACGAGGGGTTTGTTGGGAATTAGATGCTTCTACAACTTAATGCTGCTGGTTCAAGTTTGTGCTGCTGCTGAAGATTAGAGAAAACAGTCTAAGTCATTAGTCCTGTTAGTATAATAGTTAGTGCTACCAGTACAAAGTGTTAGTACTGTCAGTTTATTAGCACTGATAGTTATATAGTTAGTAATGTTAGTATAAATAGTTAGTAGTGCTAATGTGATATGCATGAGATATATTAGGAATAGATATGCATAGATTAGTAGACACGGTTTGTAAGCCCATTAGGGTTTCTTGGTGTATAAAAGAAACCTTACGGCATAGTTAAAATATAGAATTCATATTTCATAGTTAGTTGTTTTATAGCTTCAAGGTTATCTTGTAACCCTATCACTATTCAGAGTGATCGTTATATATTAAGACTGAAAGTTTAGTAAAATCTTGTTTACTGTTTTATTGTTCTTCTTAGTATTGCAAACTAGATTCCGCGTAGTTTGTGATATTCTCAATCTTAGTTTCTACCATAGTTTTCTTTGATCTATCCAACACAACTAAGCTTTAACAAGCTAAATAAGATCTGTTCAGAAAGGATCAACAAGTGGTATCAGAGCTTGTTGAGAAACTTTGAATAAGAAGAACTCTAAACCCTACTCAAGATCTAGTAGACAAAGAAAAGATGGAGTCGCAATCAGAAACTTCCCAAACGGTGTCTGCACTAAAACTTCCAGTACTCAAAACTGGGGAGTATGATCTATAGAGCATGAGGATGGAATAATACCTTACTTTTACTGATCATGCCCTTTGGGAGGTAATAGTAAATGGTGATTCAGTTTCACCAATTGCATCAGCTAGTGCTGGTGCTGAAGGTCATATTCCTCCTAAAACTGCTGAACAAAAGCTAGCAAGAAAAAATGAACTAAAAGCAAAAAGCACTCTTATGCTAGCCATTCCTGATGAGCACCTACTGAAGTTTCATGCCTGCAAGGATGTAAAGTCCATATGGGAAGCTATCAAGAATAGGTTTGGAGACAACAAGGAATCAAAGAAGATGCAGAAGACCATTCTCAAGCAGAATTATGAAAACTTTGTTGCATCAAGTCAAGAAGGACTGGATAAAACCTATAATAGGTTTCAAAAGCTCATTAGTCAACTTGAAATCCATGGTGAAGTTATCTCTCAAGAGGATGCAAATCTGAAGTTGTTGAGAAGTTTGCCATCAGCTTGGAACAATATTGCTTTAATCATGAGAAACAAATCTGATCTAGACACATTAAGCATGGATGATTTGTATAATAATCTAAAGGTGTATGAATCAGAGATCAAAGGCCAATTAAGTTCAAGCTCAAATTCCCAGAATGTGGCCTTTATTTCCTTTGATAACTCTAGCAGCACTAATGAAACAGTTAATACTACTCATAACGTTTTTGCTGCTAGTTCTAAGGATCAAGCTTCTACTGCATCATATGCTGATGATGTCATGTTTTCTTTCTTTTCCTACCAATCCAATGCCCTACAGTTGGACAGTGAAGATTTGGAACAGATTGATGCTGATGATCTTAAAGAAATGGATCTCAAAGGGCAAGTGGCAATGCTTACCATGAGAGTTAAGAGGTTCATAAAGAAGACAGGAAGGAAGCTGGATTTAAATGACAAAAAGACTGTTGGCTTTGACAGGACAAAGGTTGAATGCTACAACTGCCATAGGAGAGGTCATTTTGCTAGAGAATGCAGGGCACTAAGAAATCAAGGGAATAGAAATAGAGATGCTCCAAGAAGGAATGCACCTGTGGACACATCTACTACAAACGCCTTGGTTGTTCAAGATGGGATAGGTGGTTATGATTGGAGCTTTCAGGCTGAAGAAGGACTCACAAACTTTGCTCTAATGGCCTTTACATCTCAAGGTTCATCAAGTTCAAAATCTGAGGTACATACTTGCTCTAAAGATTATTTAAAATCATATGAAGCTCTTCAAAAACAATATGATCAACAGCGTGAAGCTCTTAATAAATCTTA
This sequence comes from Tanacetum coccineum, assembly GCA_026074375.1. Lineage (NCBI taxonomy): Eukaryota > Viridiplantae > Streptophyta > Magnoliopsida > Asterales > Asteraceae > Tanacetum > Tanacetum coccineum. The sequence goes on along the minus strand of BQNB010126972.1, from coordinate 1,134 downwards.
TCTATAAATAATAGGTTATCAAATAGGATTAGAATCATTAGAAGCTAGGATAGTTATTCATGAAAAGAATGAAGTTGTTTATGAAGAAAATATTGAATTTTTAAAATAAGATATCTAAGTAAAAGATATTTCTATCAAAGATCTTAAAAATCAGTTAGAAGAAGCTTTAAAAGAGAAAGATGATTTGAAACTTAAACTAGAAAAAATTGAAGAATCATCAAAGAATCTAACTAAACTGATTAATAGTCAAATAAGTGCTAAAGACAAAACTGGTCTTAGTTATGATAGTCAAATAAATGAGAGTGAATTGAATAATATTCATAAGAATGAGAGTGAAGTGATTCATAGTGTGTTTAACAGTAGAGAAAGTGATGTAGATGATAATCCAGTAAATGATAGATTCAAAACAGGTAAAGGGTTTCATGCAGTTCCCCCTCTCTACACTGGGAACTACATGCCCCCAAGACCTGACTTATCTTTTATTGGGTTAGATGAATCTGTTTTTAAGTCTGCGGTGAGAAAGACCACCACTAGTGTGCCTGAAACTGAAACTAGTATATCTAAGACTAGTAAGGATATTGTAGAAAAGCCTAAAACTGTTAGGCCTAGTGCTCCTATCATTGAAGAATAGGACACTAATAGTGATAATGATAGTGTGTTTAGACCTAAATATGATCAGACAAAACCAAATTTACAAAAATCAATTTTGTTAAATCTGGTGAGAATGTGAAATTTGTTAATAAGGAAAACACACATAGGCAAGTAGAGTATCCCAGGAAAAGTCAAAGTCCTAGGGATAATAGAAGAAACTGGAATGGGATGATGACTCAGAAACTAGGGAATGGCTTTGAGTTTATAAAGAAGGCTTGTTATGTATGTGGGAGTTTCAACCATTTAATCAAAGACTGTGATTTTCATGACAATAAAATGATAGAAAAACTAATGTTGAATAATAAGAGAAGGGTTACTAGTCAAAGGGAAATTAGACCAGTATAGAACAATGCTTAGAGGGTGAACCACCAAAATAAACTGACTCGCCCACATCCTAAAAGGAATTTTGTTCCAACAGCAGTTGCAACAAAGTCAGGACAAGTGCCAGTTAATGCTGCTAAGCAAAGCTCTCCAAGAGCAGCA
>BQNB010126971.1:0-17918 GCA_026074375.1 Tanacetum coccineum | reverse complement strand
AGTAGTTTTTTAGTTAGCACTTTTTTATGTAATTCAGTTTAGTCTTTATTAGTGTAACTCATTTCAACTTTGATGTACTTGCATTTTTTTTATGAAAATTCAGTTTACCCTTAAAACATTGTGTTCTAAGTTTTATATTACATTGTGTTTCTTTAAAAGTCATATAAGCTATTAATACAAGTCTTTTTATAATCTGTTTTTTTTAACCTTTATACAAAAATTTAAGAAAAATTTAAAAGAAAAAACGGGTTACTGTTTGATCATAGCTAAAGGATGAATGAGCAAAGATGGATGGCTCATTGGGTTGTTTAGTACAGCTTATTTATAAGCTTGGGTAGTTTTAGAGCTTATTTAGGTTGACTTTACTCCTGTGTTGAGCAAGGATCAAGGTATACTCTATTTTACATTTTTAAGTACTGTTCATTAGCTTATTCATCTGCTTATTTTTGCTTCCTTTGTGCTTATTAATGTTTCCTTATGCTCATAAATGCCTTTGAATTGCTTTTGTCTTATTTATTTATGTTTTCCTTAAATCTGTCAAGTATAGCTTGTAAACTGCTTATTGCTCTTGTGCTTATTAAAGTGCTTATTCCTGTTGTTATTGTGTTTAATATTGCTTAATATTGTCTGTTGATTATCTGTTTTTCAAAATCTTGGCTTTAAACTTTACAAACTTAGCTTAAAAAGCTCTTTAAAAAGTTAAAGGGGTGTTTGGGATAAGCCCAAAATGGGTCAAAAATGCAATGGTATGGGTTGGGGACAATTGGTTAACTTTGGCTTAAGTCTCTAAGCTAATTTGAGTCTGTTTTTCCAAGCTCTTAGGTTTTTAAACTGTTTTTAAGTTTCTTTCATAAGTATCCAAAATTTTGGTTTTCAAACTGTGGTCAAAGTGCTTATTTGATTAAGCTGTTAAAACTAGCTTAAGAATATTGTTTTCTTTATCTTTTTAGAGTAAAAATCCAATAGGTTAAGTCTCTTTTAACTTTGTCAAATCTGTCAACATTTTTTTTAAGTTTTTCACATATGAAACTAGGCAAGTTTTTCAAAAGATAACTCACCTATTTCTTTTGTAAAAATCAGCAACTTTGAAGTGTTTTCAGGAGCTTAAAATTTGAGCATAAGCTCAACTTAAGCCATACTCAATCTGTCTTAACTTCATTTTTTATTTTGAGCTTATTTGGCAGCTTAATTTAAGCTGTCAAAATAAGTCCTCCTTTTTTGTTTATTTCCCCTGGTGCTAAACACCATTTTCAAGCCTATTTTTCTAGCTTATTTGTTAACTTCAGCCCAAGCTTTTGGCTTTTCTAAAAAGCCAATAAGCTCTTTTATTAAGCCCTAGCTTTGTAGACTTTAAGAAGCCCTCTAAGTAGCTTTAATTTAAGCCCAAAGTAGGCTTTTTGACTGTTTCATTTAGTTTAGTTTAGTAAATTGCTTATTTTCTTTTTCTAGCTTATTAGGAGCTTATTAGTCATAGCTTTTTATTCCCTTTTACTTATTTAGCTTGGTTTTCTATTTGTCTTAGCTTATTAGTCCTTTCTTTGCTTATTGAGTGTTAACAGCCAAATAGAAAATGCCATATTTGCTTTTAAGCTTGTTTAAGCTTTCTGTCTAGTTTAGTTTTCTTTTTAGCTTATTTAGTCGCTAGGTTTTAGTTCATACGTGCTTATTTAGGTTGGGATAGAAATCCCTTTCAGCTTATGTGTTCAAAAGTTAGCTTAGTAGTTTAAAAAGTCAAGAGAAAAAGCCACATTAAGCCTTAAGCTTAATTTAAGCTACTGTCCAACAAAAAGCCCCTTTTTCAGCTTATTTATAAGCTTTCTCAAAAAGTCCTAGTTATGAAAAATGATAAGCTCAATGAGCTTATCAAAGTTGTATAAAAAGTTTTCATAAAAAAAAGGGGAGATAAGGGGAAACCCGGGTGAGCAAGACTCGAACCCGGGTCTCTACCCTCAATACACCCCTCTTTATACCAAGTCTTACCGCTGTGCCCTTGGGACTTCTACGTTAGAAGCCCAAGTGGTTTAGTATTTAACCCTTTTTTGGCCCTTAAAGCTATAAGCTGTTTCCAGCTTATTTTCGGCTTATTTATAAGCCGAATTTTGGGTTTCTTATTTTTCTTAGGTAGTATTTAGTGTCTAGTATTTTAGGTAATTTTTTCAGAATTTTTAAAAATAGTTTAGTATTTTTTATAATTTAATTTAGTTAAAAGTTTAGAAAATTCATAAAAAATATAAAAATTATCAAAAAAATATTTTTCTTTTTTAGAAAATTTTCTTTAGTCATATATTACGTAGGAAAAATAGAAAAACTTTTGTAGGGTTAATTTTTCAAACTTTTGATTTTTAAAGAACGGGTCTCGGGTACGGATTTTGTCTTGACTCGTTTTTGGGTCAAACGACCTCCGTTTTCAGTCTAGTCTTTTTCATTCTTCGTTATTAGTCCCCTAGAGTAGTTTAGAAGTAAAAATTTCTTTGTAGGTGGAGTTGAATTTTGAAGATTTTAGGTTTTTGACCCCTTGTTCGGGATTCCTGCTCTCGTTTTTCAGCTTAATTTCATAATTTTTAGGTTTTTCTCAATCGTTTTTGTTTGTTATTGTTTAACTTAGCTTTCCACACTCTCAAATCATTTCTCTCATTCAAACTCCAATCTTCCGACTGTATCGATTCTCCAATCCAGCCTCGTTGGGGATAAACGACCCGGGAACATTCTATACTACTTCCCGGTTTTATTGATTGTGTTTTTAGATTATATACTTACTATATATATTTTATATTTTATTATATATTATATATATAAAGGTAGGTTTAAAAATAACCAATCAAACTTCAACCAAGACTATCTAACTTATTCAAGAACTTTGATTCTAATAGTGGTGATGATTTTTGTTATCAAGGTAGTTTGGATCAAAGGTTCTCATGATTTTATCACTAAAAACACCCCTTCTAAGGGTTCCAAACGACTGGGGGATTGTGTGTGAGAGTTATCTGAGATATGAGAGGCAAAGGGGCCTTATATAGGCTGTTTCGGGGGCCAAGTGCGGTGCACTTACAAATAAATGCGGCGCACTTGAGGTGTAAATGTTGTCTTCATTAAATGCCCGACTTTTCAGGTTTGATGGAAAAGTGTGCCACACTTTTTTACAAGTGCGCCACACATTTGGCATTTCTAGCACTTGGTCTTAAGCGTGGTTGTAGACAACTGAATTCTCTTTGCGTGGCCGCTTGAATCAACTAAAACGGAGTTCGTATGACCTAGTTATGATCAAAACAGTGAACAAGGCTGATTAGACAGAAAGTGCACCGGTTTTTGGGCAAGTACGGTGCACTTTTTGTATTTTCAGCAAGTGGCCTTTTCCAAAGTTGTAGATAATTGAATTCTCTTTCTGTGGCCGCTTGAATCAACTGAATCCGAGTTCGTATGCTCCAGTTATGGCCAAAACAGTGGACATGTGTCGGGGGATCTTTATCTTGAGTTTACTTCTTCGTTTAAGCTTCTTATCTTCGTGTATTCTTTCGTTTTCTTCCACGACACATACCTAGAACATATAATAGCAAATATACTTGATTAAGTACCGAAGGTTAACGAGAAATGATCAAATAAATGAAAATAACGCCGCCGAAAATATGTATAATTTAGGCGTTATCAAATCCCTCCACACTTAGCTATTACTTCCCCTCAAGCAATTAAAGTGAAAAAACAAGATCATTTATCGTGACGTGGAGAAAATTTGGATTTTTATAAGAGTTTACATATTAGATAATTTTTCAGGCATAGACATATAACATAGCACCTCACATAGGGAAAATGTTTATTTTTGAATTCACTCGAGTCACTCAGATAGGGTTTTATATTTGTGAAGTCACTCAATTGCACAGACATAATCTAGGTCGCTACCATATGCTTGTACTAGACACATAAACATGCCCGTTGCGGCGTGAGCACCTAGACAGAAATCTCAAAGAGGCAAAACGTGATAACGATGAGGGTGAATAGCAGATACTTGATTCCATGTGCCAGAACTTTACCTTATACTTTGAAAAAAAAAATTCATATTTTTTTTTCATTCCAGATACTGCGATAACTAAGGCTGGCACAAAACTTCTTCTTCATCGAGCACATTTTTCTTGCTCTTGGGATACTTTGGGGATCTCAACACTAAAAGCGAGTGCTGCAGATACATGATTGCATAGGGATTTATTTCACCTCTTATCATACGACTTTGTCTATAAATTAACCTCACTGCGGTCTAGTAAATGATGATCAAGCACAAGTTCTGGAGCTACTAAATTACCGGCCCACTCATATAACTTTATACCAATACCAATGTTCCAGAAAAGGCGACAAAGACCATACGTACACATCCGTAACGACGGAATAGACACATATGACTGCATTCAAACCCTAACTCGAACAAGCTAAAGGCAAAAATTATCTTGGGTATCAAAGATGGATACCCGAATTCCTTAAGATCTAGAGGCGAACCTTACAATTTAAGTGGGTTGATTTTGTGCTAGTTAAAATGTCAATCCGGGTGGATTTGCCTTACTAAGAGTATGCATTTTTTAAGTTTTTGGAAAAGCAATATATAAAATTTTTTAAATTTTCCAGAAAATATCAGTTGAGGGTAAACATGGAGGGACATGATTAATTTTTCCTATTTGCTACCCCTCCACACTTAAGTTGAACATTGCCCTCAATGTGAGAACTGATAAATATAGAAAATAGGGAAAATTAAGGGAAAACGGTACTTCCCGGGGCATAGAGAGATATAGCTACGTTGGAGCTATCCTTGAGTGATTCCATTACGTTCTTTTTTTTAGTGAGGAGCGAGAGCTCCTCCACACTTAAGTAGAGCATTATGCGTAAAATTAAAACTTCCCGGGGCTCATAAGTGCTTGGCTGAATTATGAAGGATATGGCGCGAAACGAAGCGCCAAGCATGTGTATTCTACCACATGCAATATAATATTCTAATTATATAAGTCTCCAAGTGTAAAATGCCAACCACCAATCCAAGCTCCACGGTTGCATTTAGCACATGCAACAAGCCTTTAAACCCCTCGGTGACCTGATTGGACGAGTTATAGTCTCGTGAGGGTTTCCAGCGAACACACCCACAAAGTTTGATAAATTTCTTTTTGGAAGCAGAAATCGAGATACGCGACACACCGGCCGAATATACTTAAAAACTGCAAAGTTTTTTGTTATATAAATATTTTTAGTTTTTTATAGGTTTATTATTATTATTAACTATTGCTACTATTATTATTATTATTATACTTAACTCGATTTAAGATTCCTTAATGATACGGTTTAAGTGGGAATGATCCACTCTTAAAGCTTGAGGATATGGTATTTTTGGAGTATATTCACGGAATGGATATTCTTTTGTTTTTACCACATGATAGCCTTTTTTTGTTGTCTTAATAGGTTTATCTTTTTTAGTTTTATTGTCAACGATGATAGGAGGTGGTGGATCTTTTTGAGTTTTCATAGAATCATCAGACTTTCCACTCCTGATGAATACGACATTCACTTGCTTAGTGTGAGCTTGAGGGGGAGGTTGTGGTTCAGTCCAATTGGTTTGTTCTGAAGAGATGTTTTGAGACTTCTCCCAATCATCTATTTTCCTTTTCATGTTTTTAAAGATAGTTTGGAAATTCTTTTCATTTTGCTTCATCTTTAAAATCATATCGTTAATATTGTTTTTGAAAAACATATTTGTAACTCTTTGACCATCCAAGAATTTTGTGATTGATTTTTCGAAATCTGTTTTAGATTGAGGTTCTTGGTTAATTGTTTCAAACTTTTTGTTAAGTAAATCACCGGTGGTTTTATGATCGTCTCTGTCATAGAGTTTCCAATGAACGGTTTGCATGCTACAGATACATCTTTTGAAATCTTTGAGGTCATTTCTCACATCATTGTTTAACTTTGTGAGCGATTTCTCGGAATCATTACGATCGTGATGGGATTGGTGAGAATACGAATCATGAGAAATTCAATTTTGATGATCTTTAGATCGGATGAAATTTGCTTCATGACGTTCACACAGAGGCGTGTCATCGTTCTTAGAAGCGTTTCCCTTTCTAAGCTCATTATATTTCTCACGCGTATCTTGCAATTCTTCATTTAAGCTTATAATTTGAGAATCCACAGCCTTCAATTTTTCCATAAATCAAGAATTATCAGTATTACTATCACTTCCATCGGCAAAAGCAACAGATTTTCGATGATGTTCGTTTTTAGATTTAATGGGCCAATAATGTTCGAAAATGACTTTATCCTCGAGAAATTGAAAAGCTTGATTTTGACTTTTATAGAGGAAGATTCCTCCAGCCGTTATGTCCAGGATTCTTTGAGTGGGTTTGTCTATACCGTGATAGAATATTTGAATAATAGCTCCTTTGGTCAGACCGTGCCCATGACATTTTCGAAGCATGTTCTTAAGTCGTAACCAGGCTTCGGTTAGACTTTCACATTCGTTTTGAGAGAAATTTCGGATTTTGAGTAAAAGACGGTTAAATAACGAAGGTGGAAAGAACCTGTTTACAAAAACTCTTTTCATTTGTTCCCACGATGTTATAGATTCTTCATTAAGTTCGTTAAACCATGTTTTAGCTTTATCGGATAGGCAATAGGGAAATATCATGAGCTTGACAGCTTCACTTTGAGTTTCACCATATTTAAACATGTCGCAGATTGCGAGGAATTCACAGACGTGGTCATGCGGATCGGCCTGCAGATAACCATCAAATTTATTTTCGCAAATCATTTTCATGTGGGTACTATTAATAACAAAGTTGTTATCAACATCGATTTGAAAAATGGCAGAATTAGGAGTCGGTGCTACAGTCTTAGCACTTTCCCACTATGACATCCGTCAATTTTGAGGTCAGTAACCGAAAGCAAACGTGTGATAATTGACTCTCTTGATTATTTATGGAGTCACTTATATGTGGTCACATTACTCTTGGCATTTAACGCTTGATTTTTGATGCAACTCATATTTCACGTCGCTATTTTTTCCGAGCCTATAAATTCTATTTTCAAATTTTATAGAATTTATTTTATTATTTTGAGTCGATTTAGTAAAAATCGTCGTTTAATTATTCGTGAGTCGAGCTTTGGATATTTATTCGTCTTAGCGATCGAGAAATCAACAACTCCATATTTTAGCCTCGAAAGCTCATTTATTTTTATTTTAGTACTTTTCGACTTTTCCCGCGTTAAGCCGAAACCGAATCAAAAATCGTGTTTTTATAAAAATTAACGAGTCGAGTTAGTTCTTGGGCCGAGATTTAAAAGATGTAAAATATTTGACAAAAGTGGGCCGAAGCCCTTCCCATTTTCTTTCTTGTATTCGGCAACCAACACAAACCCACACCTTTGATACATTTTTTTTATCAAGCCCACTTCCCTTTTTTTTAATAACCAAAACCCAATTACCCACTCCCTTTTTCTTTATATAGGCCGAATAAACACACACACACATACTCCAACGTTCCAAAAAAACATTTATATTCTCTCTTCTCTCTGTTTGTTCGACGAGTAGAAAAACCCCAACACCACCACCATCAAATCTCCACCAAATCATCTTCATTCCATCTAAAATCAATCACAAACAAAGCCCTAATCATCTCCCATAACAAATATCACCATGCATCAAGATTTAGGAATTCTTGATTTTATTAAACTTTGATTTTTTTAGGGTTTTGATCAAATTGAGTGCAATTGGTGTTACAAGGGGTTGATTTTATGTGTTTTTAACAAGTTGGGTGAAGCAAATCAAAATTTTTGGGTCTCCTTTGGTCCTTGTGGTGCTCGGCCAAGTATCAAACCCAAAGGGGTTTGATATTGATTGATTTCCTTCTATTGATTTGTGGTTGTAAGTCTCCTATTTAATTTACTTCATTGATTAACTATAGATATTACATGCATGTGTTTAGTCTTATGTCGGGAATCCATGGATTTAGTTGCATATTGCGTTTTTGAGATATTGGATGGTTTAGGATGATTAGTATGATTAATAGGATAGTTTGAGCACATTGGAATTTTTGTGGATGCGTATTATTGACGATTTGAAGGTGATATAGAACCCCCAGTTAGGTCAGAATATTAGGCGCCTGTTTCGGCAAATATAAAACATGGTAACCTGAGTTTTGACTTAGAAAAATGATAGGTTATGTCCGTAGATTCGTGGCGCTAGTTCGCGCGTCCGATAACTTCTAAAAACGTGTTTTCTACGCTAGTTAGAAGTTTGGAAACTTGTTGTGTCAAATTCTGCATTAGGCGATTTTGCGCAGAATTTTGGGTCAACTTGCGTGCGTCATAACTTGGTCATTTTAAAAGCTTTTATAGAGTTTCTTGACTCTAAAACTAAGTTCAAAGAGTCTACTTTCCAACGAAAAAAGCCTCGTGGATTTTCAGTAAGTATAAGTAAGTCAAATTGAATTTACAAGATGTGTTGTCAAAACTGCGTTTCTGGGTCAGAATTTAGATTCCAAAGATGTAGTGTGCAGGCGGATCAAAACTTAATATCTTTCGACGAAATTCACACAGTAGCATCTTCATAATGTGTATGATTTTCCTGAATTTTTCCAGATTTTTCTGGAAGGTTTAAATGGGTCTGCTCATGCCAAACTTTGGCAAGGTTCCAGCAGACCCTGTTTCGGACATGTTGCTTGGTTGTAATTTTGAAAAATGGTTAAACTTGTCAATAATTTTTGGGAAAATTACAGTAGTCTATCAATTCATATAAGTGGTTAGAAATGAAGGATGAACATTGGTTGTGGTCGTTTAGTATTTCTTTAAGCGTCGTCAAGCGACTAGGAAAAACGGGTAAAATTTCAAAAAAACGTAAGTGTGGAAATGGTAGGTTGCGTCTTGAGCATGGATTCTTCGACATAGGATTTATACATGTAGGAATATATATTATTCCATATCATTGCAAGTTATGCATATTCTAAATATTATAACTTTCTTATACGCTGACCACTATCATTATAGGTCGCGGTTGAGTTGTTGACATTCCTCTTCCTTTGTTGATTTTCTCGATCGATACTCCTAACTACGGTGAGTTTCTCACATTCCCCTTTTTACATGATTTTAAATGTTTTGAGGTGGAAAGCATGATGTGTCGTCTGTTATGAAATTGCTTTTAAGTAATTTATCTTTTAAGCATATTTGAAACTTGAACTTGTTTCGAACGTATGGAACTCTGATTTGAACTTGATGAACCTTGAAAAAGTGTTGAACTTTGAACTTGATTTGAACTTGATGAAATTTGGAAACGTGTTGAACTTGGAACCTTGAACTTAATATGTATGTTGTTGTATGCTTGGAATCCGCCACTACTTTTAACTCTTTTTTCCCCTCAACGGGATTGAGACGTTAGTACTTATGGATAGCGCCATTAGGAGACTAGCCCCTCCTCACTCCCCGCACAAGGGTGCATAGTACTAAGTGTTTGTGCCACACTATATAACTAGAACTTGATTGGATGTTAGAACGGTTAGGCTGAATACGTTTAAGTAGTGCCTCGCATAATCACTATAGCATCCATATACATTGGTTTGTTTTGGACTCTCAACTTAATTGGAAATTGATTTCGGTTTGGACAACTGTTTTTGATAACTTGCCATTGAGTTGGCAAACTTTTATCGGACATCTACTCTTTTCTAAAACTACATTTTGTGCATATAATCTTGAGAGCTCACCAACTATTTTGAATAGTTTTGGACCGTTTTTATTCCTGCTTTTCAGGGTTTGGACTCCTAAGGTGGAAACAATTTAGTGTAATTGCATTTGGACTTGTTCAAGAATGTCTACTTTCTTCCAAGTTACTGTCTTTTGGGATACCATGTTCGGAAGAAAAATAACTTATGTTGACTTTTGTACTCTTTATTCTTGTTTTTGGTATTGTTGAAATTCGGATAACTTTCTTTTATCTAAATCATGTATGGTGTTTTATCTATCATCTTGTGTGATGTTTATTAATATGTTACACCTCGCATTTCCGCCTTGGTGGGGTGTGACTGATTGGTAATCAGAGCCTAATAAAAAGGGGTTTTTATAGCACGAACGCCAATGAAGTAAGTTTTATATTTCCAAAAATAAAAATCCAAATATAACCAATAAATGGATTTTTTCTTTTTTTCTAAAAACACCGAACATGAAATGAGTCACTAGTCTGAGTGGTTGCATCATTAGTCTACACGAGACATAACTTGATCAACTAATGTCTAATTCAGGGGTTATTCTTGCAACACTGGGTTTTAAGTTCATTATTTTAAAAACAAGTTAAAAAACCAACGTTCCACTCTAGTCACTGAAAAAAGATATAGGGAATCATGTGCACTGTTTACAAATGCATGCCTTCCTTTTAGATGTCCACTTATTTGATTTTAGTACTTCATGCTTTATGTTGATTAATCCATTTTGTTTCTGAGTTTGCGTTCACATCGGTTCTTTCATTTAGTGTCACATTGTCCTTTAATAACAGTCCCTAATCACCTTTTTTTAAGGACACCGTAACTGTCACAATTATGTCCCACAATAAAAAATAAGATCGTCTTCGCGCGCTAATGATTTTGCGAGTGAGTCGCGACGTACACCTAGATACTTTTTGTACCTTTACCCTGCATAAGACCTTGAGGATGACTCGTTGATAGTTTCCGAGTAAGAGCTCAAGGCGAGCAGCAGGTGAACTACGTATGCACGACATGTAGAGACGTTCATTTTTTCGCTATTAGAGCTACATCGACCTATATTTTGGTTACGTCTCCGTTTTATTTCGCCATGCTATTAAGCCAACCGTTTTGGCTTCTAATGTAAGCATTCTTTGCTTGTTCGCAAACACCGTGTTCAGTGATTCAAGATTTTGTTTCTAAGAGATCCCAAAGTTGAGTCAATTTTTCAAAAACATTGGGCCTTTTACCAACTTCTACCTTGATTTCATGACAGTTCTTGTTTGATGAGTTGTGAAATTATGCTTCAAGTTGCTACATGGCTTAAGACCTTTGAAGAATTCACTCGAGGATGGGTGAGGCTTAGATGTTTGGATGTGGATACTCAAACGACGTGGATGCAACGCGACTATAAAGAGACTAGGGTTGAAAGCAGAAATGTGCGGCATTTTGTCCTTACCCTACCGTGCGGATTGCAAACGACTATTTCTCATCCACTATGTGGGTTGACATCGTTTCTATCGTAGAAACCTGTTACTTAAACGTTTCATTCTTGAAGGTGTTCGATGAGACGGATTACGTCATTAGTTGCTTTAGGAGCAACTCGCTTATGAGTATTATCACTCTAGTTGTTTGGTTGTATGACCATCACATGGAAGACCTCCTTTTGAGATAAAAGGATTGATACGAGAACGAGAACCTTATACTTGGTACTGGTTAATTGTGTAACCATGATAACAAGTTTCATCCTGGCGTTCGTGTTTCGGAGATGGTACTTATTTGGACGAGTCGAAGTCCTTTGGTAACAAAACATGTATAAGTGAGATACTTTTTGAACACTTCTTTTAAAACGGGATGCACTAGCATTTTCCAAGGTTTCATCGTTTTAGCGTCAAAACTTATGTATTATAAGGTACATGTAAACATCAATTGTGTTGAATATATTTATTCAACCCGCGTTCGGAAAAATGTTTTTATTATAAAAAAAATAAATTCTTTTGTATCAGTATCATTGTGTTTGGTTATTTTGACTTTAAATTATTGGAAAACTTTATTATGACTTCAAATTTTAGAAATCATTATTATGTTTTTATTATAAAAAAAATAAATTCTTTTATATCAGTATCATTGTGTTTGGTTATTTTGACTTTAAATTATTGGAAAACTTTATTATGACTTCAAATTTTAGAAATCATTATTATAAAAAAAATTTGAAAATAAAATAAATAAATAAATAAATACAATTTTTTTATTATGCGTTACTTGAAATATATTTATTTTTTTAGTCAAAACCTTTTTATCACGATTTACGTTGAAAACCCAACTTCGTTGGAGGTTACTACGAAATACAAACTTTTGAAGACGTATCTTTTTGGATAACAATTATTATGGGAGAATTAAAACTACATATGTGAGAATGTTCATCTCTTTTCTCTATATAAACTTTCGTCACATCTCTGTTTGAATGAATGTTATTTTGTTACATGTAAAGCTGCATCATATATATATGTACGCTACTCGAATTATACTTTGTTCAAAGTAATTACTCAAATAAATGTGTGGACAATTTGTTTAAAACCATACCTCCGAGAAGAAACACGCGCAACTCAGGAACGAATCGTGGAAACCAATCAAGGTACATCCGTACCAAACGAACCTAGAGCAGATACGAGTTTTGTTCACTGGAAATTTGAGCCATTAATCGATTTGACTCATGAGAAGTTAAAAGAGGTATGCTCTACTAAAATGCTAATGACCCTAAGTTGAAGCAAGAGAGATAAGGACAACTAAGTATGCAACACACAAGGTTGCAGTTACAAGATATTCAAGTCTTGTGGTGCTAAGGAATTCTTTGGAACTGAAAGAGCAGTTGGCCTACTATAATGGCTAGAAGAAATGGAGTATGTGCTCTACATTAGCAAGTGTCCCGCAGAAAGCCAAGTCGAATTCGTGACTTATATGCTGCAAAGTCGCGCCTTAACTTGGTGGAACACACTAGTTTAGACAAAAGGTCGGGCAATTGCTATAACCCAACCTTGGGAAGACCTAAAGAAGTTGTTGATGGAAAAATATTGTCCGGGTAATGCAATCAAGGAATTAAAGGAAGAGTTCTGGAATCATGTTATGATTAGAGCTGATGTTGACAAGTACACAACCCGATTCTATGAGTTAGCTAGATTAGTGCCGCACACGGTAATTCTGGAAAGCAAGCATATTGATCGCTACATTCGGGGTTTAGTTCCTGGAATTAGAAGAACAATGGAAACCAGCTCGTGTTAGAAGTTTTTCCATTGCTGCTAAGGAAGCCCAGCAAGATCTAAATGTCATGACGAGTACTTTTCCTTCATCGATCGTTTTCTACCGTAATATTCGATTCCGATGCCTATTTTAGTTTTATTTCTACCGACGTCTTTCCCTTGATTAACTCAAAACCTAGTGCTATAAACTCTGATTATGAAATTCAAATTGCTAACGGTCTGAAGTGAGAAACCAACAAGATTGTCCGCGGATGTGGACTAGAACTAGAATGTCATACGTTCATCATCGACTCGATTCATTTTGGACATGGTAGTTTCGTCGTGAATGTAGGAATGGATTGGTTGTCAAGTCCTAGAGCTAAGATGGTTTGTTATGAGAAAATAGTCCAAATTTCGTTATCCAACGGAGAGATTTTAGAAGTTCATGGAGAACATCCGAAAGGAAAACTGAAATAGTTGAAGACTGTGAAAGCAAGTGAGCTGAAACTCGAAGACATCTTTAATGTAGATAACTTTCCTAGTGTGTTTCTAGAAAATCTACTAGGTTTACCTCCATCTCGTAAAGTGGAGTTTTGCATAGATCTTATTCCTGGAGCTATGCTTGTTGCAAAATCACCTTATCGTTTGGTACCTACGGAAATACAAGAACTGTCCAACCAACTTAAAGAGCTCCAAGAAAAAGGTTTCGTACGACCTAGCTCTTCACCTTGGGGAGCCCCAGTCTTGTTTGTTAAAAAAAGTATGGTTCATTCCGTATGTGTATAGACTATCGAGAGTTGAACAAGCTAACTATCGAGAACCGCTACCCTCTTCCTAGGATCGATGACCTGTTCGATCAACTGCAGAGTTCACGGTTTTTTTTCGAAAATAAATCTTCGATCCGGCTATCATCAGTTGAGAGTACGTGAAGAAGATATTCCTAAAACTGCATTCAGGACGAGGTACGGACATTTTGAGTTCACGGTCATGCCCTTCGGTCTGACTAACGCTCCCGCGGTATTCATGGACCTTATAAACCGTGTATGTAGGTCGTATCTTGACAAGTTTGTCATTGTCTTTATTGATGACATCTTAATTTATTCAAAGTCTAAAGAGGAGCATGAAGTTCACCTAAAGTTGATATTGGAGTTGCTTGAAAAAGAGAAATTGTACGGAAAATTTTTGAAATGAGAATTTTGGCTACAAGAGGTTCGTTTTCTCGGACATGTAGTGAACAGTGAAGGCATACATGTAGACCCCAGAAAATTGAAGCAGTAAAGAATTGGAAAACCCCCGAAGACCCCAACCGAGATCCGTTCGTTCTTAGGATTGGCAGGATATTATATGCGATTTATCGCAAATTTCTCTAAGATTGCCAAACCTCTCACCCTGTTGACTCAAAAGGATAAGAAATTTGAGTGGGGCGATGAGTAGGAGAACGAATTTTAGACACTGAAGGACATGTTGTGTGATGCTCCGATTCTGGCACTTCCAGAGGGCACAGACGATTTTGTAGTTTACTGTGACACCGCGAACCAAGGTTTTAGTTGCGTTTTGATGCAGAGAAACAAGGTAATTGCATACGCATCCAGCCAACTCAAAATCCATAAGAAGAACTACACCACTCATGACTTAGAGTTGAGCGCAGTAGTATTTGCTCTCAAAACCTGGAGACACTATTTGTATGGAACAAGGAGCGCTATCTACACCGATCATAAGAGCCTTCAACACATTTTGATCAAAAAGAATTAAATATGCCTCAAAGATGATGGATAGAACTTTTCAGCGATTATGGCTGCGAGATTCGCTACCACCCAGGTAAGCGAACGTAGTAGCTGATGCATTAAGCAGGAAGGAGTGGATGAAACCGAGACGAGCTCGAGCTTTGAGCGTGACAATTCACTCTAGCATTAAGGCTAAGATACTGGAAGCTCGGAGCGAAGCTTCCAAGGTCATCAATACTCTGGCAGAAATGTTGCTAGGATTTGAGAAGCAGCTTGAAGGAAAGAACACAACAAATTGTATTTTGTTGAACAAATTCGGGTGCCAGCTTATGGCAATTTAAGAACTTTGATCATGAATGAAGTCCACACTACAAAGTATTCTGTACATCCTAGAGCAGACAAGATGTATTATGATCGACGAGACTTATATTGGTGGCCCGAAATGAAGAAGGTTATTTCTATGTACGTTAGTAAATGTTTGACTTGCTCTAAAGTCAAAGCAGAACATCAAAAACCATCGGGATTGCCTTAACGGCTAGAGATTCCTGAGATGAAATGGGAGAACATCACTATGGACTTCATAACCTAATTACCGAGAACCTATAGCGGACACTACTCAAATTAGGTCATTGTTGATCGACTGACCAAATCGACACATTTCTTAGCCGTCCGTGAAGATTACAAGAAGGAAAAGTTGGCAAGACTGTACATCAACGGGATCGTAGCAAGGCATGGTGTGCCTGTGTCAATCATATATGATCGTGACAGTAAGCTTCACATCACGATTTTAGCAATCGCTACTTAAACCATTAGGAACGCGACTGGATATGAGTACCGCTTACCATCCACAGACCGATGGTCAGAGTGAGCGTACCATGAAAACATTAGAAGATATACATACGGCATGTACAATTGACTTTGAAGGAAACTGGGATACTCATCTACCCTTAGTAGAATTTCCATACAACAACGGCTACCACCTGAGCGTTAAATGTGCTCCTCTTGAAGCATTATATGGAAGGAGGTATCGCCTAGGAAAGGCATGGTACGTTTCGGTAAGAGAAGCAAGCTTTCACCGAGATATGTAGGACTGTTCGAGGTTGTCGAACGAGTGGGTCCGGGTGCTTATCGTTTGCGTCTACCACAAGAACTTGTAGACATTCATGACATATTCCACGTGTCAAACTTGAAGAAATTCCTGGCCAACGAGGACAAGAACTTACTTGGGAACGAGAAGACGAGATGAAGCGCAAGTATTCGCAACTGTTCGCGAGCGCTATGGCTTAGGACGAGCAACTGAAATTTTGGGACGAAATTCCCATTAACAGGGGAAAACTGTGACATCCGTCAATTTTGAGGTCAGTAACCGAAAGCAAACGTGTGATAATTGACTCTCTTGATTATTTATGGAGTCACTTATATGTGGTCACATTACTCTTGGCATTTAACGCTTGATTTTTGATGCAACTCGTATTTCACGTCGCTATTTATTTCGAGCCTATAAATTCTATTTTCAAATTGTATAGAATTTATTTTATTATTTTGAGTCGATTTAGTAAAAATCGTCGTTTAATTATTCGCGAGTCGAGATTTGGATATTTATTCGTCTTAGCGATCGAGAAATCAACAACTCCATATTTTAGCCTCGAAAGCTCATTTATTTTTATTTTAGTACTTTTTGACTTTTCCCGCGTTAGGCCGAAACCAAATCAAAAATCGTGTTTTTATAAAATATTTGACAAAAGTGGGCCGAAGCCCTTCCCCTTTTCTTTCTTGTATTCGGCAACCAACACAAACCCACACCTTTGATACATTTTTTTTATCAAGCCCACTTCCCTTTTTTTTAATAACCAAAACCCAATTACCCACTCCCTTTTTCTTTATATAGGCCGAATAAACACACACACACATACTCCAACGTTTAAAAAAAACATTTATATTCTCTCTTTTCTCTGTTTGTTCGACGAGTAGAAAAACCCCAACACCACCACCATCAAATCTCCACCAAATCATCTCCATTCCATCTAAAATCAATCACAAACAAAGCCTTAATCATCTCCCATAACAAATATCACCATGCATCAAGATTTAGGAATTCTTGATTTTATTGAACTTTGATTTTTTTAGGGGTTGATTTTATGTGTTTTTAACAAGTTGGGTGAAGCAAATCAAAATTTTTGGGTCTCCTTTGATCCTTGTGGTGCTCGGCCAAGTATCAAACCCAGGGGGGTTTGATATTAATTGATTTCCTTCTATTGATTTGTGGTTGTAAGTCTCCTATTTAATTTACTTCATTGTTTAACTATAGATATTACTTGCATGTGTTTAGTCTTATGTCGGGAATCCATGGATTTAGTTGCATATTGCGTTTTTGAGATATTGGATGGTTTAGGATGATTAGTATGATTAATAGGATAGTTTGAGCACATTGGAATTTTTGAGGATGCCGATTATTGACGATTTAAAGGTGATATAGAACCCCCAGTTAGGTCAGAATATTAGGCGCCCGTTTCGGAAAATATAAAACATGGTAACCTGAGTTTTGACTTAGAAAAATGATAGGTTATGTCCGTAGCTTCGTGGCGCTAGTTCGCGCGTCCGATAACTTCTAAAAACGAGTTTTCTACGCTAGTTAGAAGTTTGGAAACTTGTTGTGTCAAATTCTGCATTAGGCAATTTTGCGCAAAATTTTAGGTCAACTTGCGTCCGTCATAGCTAAGTCATCCGAAAAGATTTTCTAGATTTTCTTGATTCTAAAACTAAGTTCAAAGAGTCTACGTTCCAACGAAAAAGGCCTGATGAATTTTCAGTAAGTAAAAGTTAGTCAAAGGATGTATACAAGAAAGGTTGTCGAAACTACGTTTCTAGACCAAAATTTAGATTGTGAAGATGTGGTGAGCAGCCATAGCAAAACATAATATTTTTCAGTGAAATTTATGCAGTAGCAAGTTCATAATGTGTATGATTTTCTAGACTTTTTCCAGAATTTTCTAAAAATTTTAAATGGGTCTGATCATGTCCAACATTTGCAAAGTTCCAGCAGACCTTATTTCGGACACCTTGTGTCGTGGTATTTATGAAAAATGGTTAAACTTGTCAATAATTTTTGGGAAAATTGCAGTGGTTTAACAATACATTAGGTGGTTAGAAATGAGAGATGAGCATTGGTTGTGGTCGTTTAGTATTTCTTTAAGCGTTGTCAAGAGACTAGGAAAACGGGTAAAATTTCATAAAAACGTAAGTGTGGAAATAGTAGGTTATGTCTTGTG
>BQNB010126969.1:0-19515 GCA_026074375.1 Tanacetum coccineum | reverse complement strand
CCCTATTTAGACTCGCAGGAAGCAAATGATATCTACGAAGCTATTGATAGGGAATATTCTTCGATACCAATCCTCGCTCACCGCGACATCGACAACCCAGACAAGCTGTGCAGGACTGAAGAATTCACAGTGGTACGACATTCGATAGGCAATGATGAAGAATTCATTACTAAAAGTCCAAGCAAAATTAGTACTGTTGAAAGAACTCCTTGCAGCATGTCTTGCATCTACCATGAACTCTTTAGCAGAAAGGATCACGGATGGAAGGTGACGCAGACCAAATAATGAAGGCTTGAGGAAAAAGGTCAAACTTAATGACCAACTGAAACAAAAGTGCTTCATGGGAGACAACCCGGTATTTTTAAACTGTTTGTCGCATTTAATTGTTTGAATTGTAGAGTTTGTCTTCCCAGACATTACATACGGCGTATCGAACCCCTTAGGATACGACGTATGTATGTCTGGACGTTATCAGTATTTTAAATTCCAGTATTTAATTTCTAGTATTTAAATTGTTTTCACAGGTTTACATACGGCGTATCCTAGGGTTTGGGATATGGCGTATTGTAACCTATACAATTGTGTGTTTAATTATTTGCATGTATTGTAGGATAACAGAACTAGAAATTGCATGAATGTCTTTTATACTTTCATGTAGGACCTTGTTGCAAACAAAAATCGACTTAATGGTATAATCTGAAAATGCCACGTGTTAAACACTCATGGGCATTCTGAAGCCCTCGTCAACACACCTTTTTGCTCAACTGCTCAAAATGGAGAATCATCCGGAGCAAACTATTATTAGAGTTTTCTCGTTCTAA
Source organism: Tanacetum coccineum (assembly GCA_026074375.1). NCBI lineage: Eukaryota > Viridiplantae > Streptophyta > Magnoliopsida > Asterales > Asteraceae > Tanacetum > Tanacetum coccineum. Next base: position 18,694 of record BQNB010126969.1, on the reverse strand, counting down.
TTCTATTTCCCGTATTATTTAACTGTTTTATCTATACAACGAGGATGTTGTATAATTTAAGTTGGGGGTGGAGAATTAGAACATACTTGTCCTTATTTTCACAAATAAAATGCTAACATGCTTAAAAATAGATCAAATTTTAAAAAAAATTAGCATACTTTTTGTAAATTCACTAGTTACATTACCCTGCGCACTATGACCCTTAATGTCAATTTGTGAGAATTAAGCCTATGTGTTTCCAATTGCTTACTAAAATTCCAAAAAAATATGAATGTGCCGGTGATGTAGTGTACTTTAGAACTTGGCCTGGTATATCACTCGAGACCACAATGATGAGTACTATGGATTTAGATAGAGTAACATGTTTGACTGGTAAATTTCTAGGATTAAACCAAAAATCCTACATGTCATAATATTAACTAACTACACTGGTTAGTTAACCCCAGTGTAACCCTTTTGCTTACTCTCATTTTTAGAGTAAAGATACCCCTAGAACAACCCGCTAAGCCATTCCTTTCTTTTTCCTACACCAATTAAAATTTGTTTCGTTTCACCTTTACACCTTAGCTTACCGTGTAGATTAAAGCCTATTTGATTAAATGTTGCTAGTTGCTTTCGTGTAAAGTTTTGTAGTTCCTGCGTCAAAGTGAAAATTTCTCTATCTTTGTAATGGTCGGGAAAATTGCACAATGCAATGGGAATGTTTGTATCTCATGTGTTTTTAATACTTTTACAATTATGTATTATGTCCGAAAGAAGAAAATCCCAAGAGAAAAATTAGCCGGACGAATGATGATAGTGAAGACGGTGAAATACACCGAGATTTATGATGTATTATTGCAAAAAAAAAAGAAAAAAAAGAGAAAAAATATAGTCGGCTCAAAAGAAGTTTAAGACTAATGGAATTACTTGAATTGATCGATTATTCGTTGATACGCACAAAAATCAACGATGTAAAGTATTGTAAAAAGTGGCCGATATCACCACTTATTTTGTAAAAGTATGTAAAGTTCGGGATGTAAGGGAAGTTGACCGTTATGGGAATGCCAACTTAGGTTGTCATTGTAATCTATGATCGAGACGTTTGTTTATAAGTTCGAGTCTTTGTCATGGAACGGTCGAGGAAAGTTACTAGCAACCGCACCTTATTTGTTGGCTTTTAATTTTTGTTTTGTTTATTTATTTTAACAAAAATTTTACTTCCCTTTCCTGACTTAACTTACTTAGGATCTACTAGAATATGAGGTTGTTTACGAGCATGGATGTCTTTTCCGTCATTTCGGTCATGTATTCATGTCTCAGCTTGCCTTGTTTTGACGGATTGACTTTGGTGAATGTTAGAAGCTCACACCAATATAATTCTTGATATTTAATGAGAATGATTAAACCGAAGCCTACTAATAATACCCGAGTTACCTTTTGTCTTGTTACTCCTTTGCTTTAGAGGTGGAGTTGTGTATCCTTGCCATGCCTATGATACAATTCATATTCACGATTCCCTGAGCAATATGAGCGTACCCTTAATTGATATACCTAGATTAGTTGAGTGATCTGCGTGATTTCATTTTCCTATTTTGGTGTGGAGCTTGGTTTTTGTATAGGTGATTGAACATCGATAGAAATGTTAACGGAAAAAAATACCCTTAACCTCGGTTGGGATTAAACATTTTCATAATCTTTCCTAAAGTCTACTTGAGGAAAGTAGGATTCAAGTGGCGGGGATTATTTGTTATGATCAAATATCGTCATACTTTACTTTCATTATTATCCCAAATTATTTACACTTTTTATCAATTATGGGCAATGATATTGGTATGAATTGCTTAAAGTTTACCTATTGCTATGTATTTATGGTGTCACTTGTGAAGAAGAAGCAAAAAAGGCGCAATTCTAGAGCTTAAACGAAGACATTTGAAGAATACTATTTTCTGCACCTATACGCCGTATCCAGCAATGAAGAAATGGCGTATAAGCGCCAGCTCAACACAAGAAACGCGTAATGATCAATTCCCGATTCGGCGTATCCACTACAACCAATACGCTGTATGCATAATTGTTCATCAGTCAAAGATACGCATTTAATATGATTGATGGTAATTGTCTTAATTGATTTGATCTTATCGCAGACTTCAAGGGAAATTAACCCTATACGCCGTATCCACATTTGTAAATACAAGACTCAAAAACGAGTTTTAGTGTGCAATATCACATTCTTTGTATAGTATACAACTAAAGTCGAATTTCTCAAGCCAAGAAGAGCAGCCAAAGGTCGTTGTTACTACTCATAATTCCATAGAGAATCGTGGTGATAATTCTTACTTTCTTAATCATTCGATTTTTAATTGTTTGAATCTATTTGTAATCAATGACAAATGATTGTGGGCTTATAACCTTCGGGTATTAGCCTTATTAATGTCGTATTATATATGTCTTGGTTTGTTTTAATCCAGCTTTTGCTTAATTTTCATTGGTGTTTAATTATGTTTATCGCTTTATATTTGTATATGTGATTGTACAAAGCACCTATCATTTCAAATGGGTCTAGGGGAGTCCTAAACAGTTACTAGATGACGGGATGGCTTTCTCCATGTTGTGCTCCATATGCTGGTCCCAATAGGTTCACAAATGGACTCATTATCATTAATCTTTTGTATTATGAGCTAGTTGACCGGTTAGGTGACCCAATAATTGTTTCAACCAGTATGTTCAATTTTTTAATTGGTATTGATCTTTGGTGGTGAAATACCGGTGTATTAAAACAACACAGCAATAAGTGGGTTAAAGGTACGATGGGCATAGGGTTTTTAACTGGATCACCACTGCTTTAATTCCCTATGGTTTATTATTATTATAATATAGGTATGCTTTATGCGGAAATTGTATTTAAAATGACAGGATTGTTCGTGTGTTTGTCTATGTCTTAGGAAGAATTACCGCCTAAGTAATTAAGAATGATATGCTCGCCTCAGATAAGTAGCCTTGCACCTAATTAATCAAACCAGCATGTTAATTAGATTTAAATGGTTAATACAATTTTATTTATTTGGCTAGTTTGCTCTTTTGTCTTGTTATTCTTGTGTTTATTTGCTTTAGTGTGTATTGTGCTTAGAATTGATATTTGTCACCATAAACCTGTGTCAGTCTCTCAGGCTGAACCCCCTTATCATTAGCTTAGGATTTACATAAATTAGATAAACATAAAATAATTATAAATTTAGATATAACGCTCTCGCTCTTTGTGATCGGACTCTCTCTACTTACCAACGAAGCTACATCTTGGGGGGGGGGGGTGGGGGGACGGGTAAATACCCGTTAAAGTGTTGTTTTAAGTTAAGTCGGCATAAATATAAATAGTAAAACTTTGATATCTAATAATAAACACCTAACACAACAAAACATCAGATATTGATAGAGATAATGATAGTGTGTTTTAGACCTAAAAATGTTCAGGAACAAATACCTAGTTTACAAAAATCAATTTTGTCCAATTCTGATGAGATTGTTAATCCTGTTAATAAGGTAAACCACATAAACAAGTAGAGGTTACTCACAGGAAAAGTCGATAGTACCTAGGGGTAATAGGAAGAAAATGGAATGGATGATGACTCAGAAACTTGAAAATGGTGCTTGAGTTATAAAGATAGCTGGTTTTGGTATGTGTGAGTCTTTTCCATTTATTCAAAGACTTGTGATTTTAATGGACAATTAAAATGGTTGAGAAAATCCTCGTGGTTGAATAATAAAGGAAGGGTTACTAGTCAAAGGGAAATTAGACCAATATGGAATAATGTTCAGAGGGTGAACCACCAAAATAAATTGACTCACCCACATCCTAAAAGGTATTTTGTTCCAACAGCAGTTGCAACAAAGTTAGGACAAGTACCAGTTAATGCTCTCGCTAGAAAAACTCTTTCAAGTGACTAACCAGCAACTTGTCACTCATAGTACCTATTGTATGCAAGGCCTGTTAATACTGCTGCCCCTAAATCAAAAGTGAATGATGCATTATCCAAAACATATTCTTATTTTAAAGCACATTCACCAGTAAGAAGGGCTTTTAACCAAAAATCAACAGCTAAAATCAATAACTTTAATGAAAAAGTTAATACTGCTAGGGTTAACAATGTAACTACTACTGGGTCAAAAGCAGTAGTTAGTGCTGCTAAGGGAAATAGGGAAAATGCTATTAAGTCCTCAGCATGCTGGATTTGGAGACCAACAGGAAATGTTATTGACCATACCTCCAAAGACAGTGGATCATACATGCTTAAAAGATTTGACTATGTTGATCTACAAGGCAGACTCAAGTCAGTAATGGCTTGGGTCCCCTCAAGTGGAGGAATCTAATTCTCTTATTTTGAGTGCAAGGTAATCTACAATATACTTTACAGGATCAAGGGATTTTTGACAGTGGATGCTCTAGGCATATGACTGGAAACAAGTCCTTTCTTATAAATTATTAAGAGATTGATGGTGGATTTGTTGCATTTAGAGGAAGTACTAAAGGAGTGATTATGCTGGAGCTAGCCTTGATAGGAAATCCACAACAGGAGGTTGTTAATTTCTTGGCAAAAGGTTGATTTCATGGCAATGTAAAAAGAAAACTATAGTTGCCAACTCTACTACTGAAGTAGAGTATGTTGCTGCTGTAAATTGCTATGGACAGGTGTTGTGGATCCAAAATTAGATGCTTGATTATGGGTTCAATTTTAATGAAACACCAAAGATTTAATTGATATGATAAAGCACATTTGTATTATGAAGAATCCAGTGTTTCATTCTAAAACCAAGCACATTGAAATAAGGCACCATTTCATCAGAGATTCTTATGAGAGGAGGCTCACATACAAATCACAATGGTGCAGATCCTCTCACAAAGGCATTTGATGTTACCAGGTTTAACTTTCTGATTGCTAGCATTAGATTACTTAATCTCTAAAGATGTGTTTGTTAGACTAATGATTAATATGGTCTGGAGATAATGTTAGAGATAAATTTGAAAATAAAACTGGTAGTTGTAAGGTTAATGCTGCTAGGCAGGTTTTGGTACTGTTAGGAAAAAGTTAGTACTACTAAGTATAATTAGTACTGCTAGCTATACTGTTAAACATGAAAATTACTTTTGATTGTGTTATTCTTGGTTTTGGACTAACATTTGCAGGCTAAGCATATTGAGTACATGGTATTGAATGCTTCACCTCTGAAGTATTGATTGAGGGGAGGCTAATTATGTCAATATGCAGTCAAGAATGAATGGAAGGACATGTAACATCAAACAGAAGTGTGTGAAGAGTCAAACACCTAGGCAAGCCAAAAGAGGTCGGGACACTAAGATACCTCAGTCTGGTGGTCCCCCTGAAAAGGTTAGTGATGAGGCTATCTATAAGGAGTTGGGTGAAAGAATGGAAAGGGCTGCCAGTACTGCTTCTAGCTTAGAAGCAGAGCAGGACAGTGGTAACATCAATAGGACCCAATCCATGACAGAACTTAATGAGCCAAGTCCTTATGGAACTAGTTTAGGTAGTGGTCCTTGGTGCCAAGAAACTATATTGGGGGTGTAGATGCTCAAACTAGGTTTGAGACTACATCTAAATAGTCTAATGACCCACCTCTCTCAAGAGTTCACACACTTGGAAGTGGATAGGACAACATGAAACTAAAGGAATTGATAGAATTTTATACATAACTGTCTGAATTGGTGAGCTTAAAAGAATTGAGAGAAAGCAAAAACAGACAAAGAGAAATTTTGAGCTCAAAAGAATAGAGAGATTGTGAAATAAAAATAGAAAGAGTGAATTGGTGAGAGAAAGAAATGAGAGATATTGAGAGATTAAAAACAGAAAAAGAGTTTGTGAGAATCAAAATTGATGATGGAAATGCTTTTTGGAAAGATACTTAGGGTTATATTAATGGTTGTCTTTAAGTTATTGTCTGCTCAGCTGTAAACTTAACTGATGAATAAGCTTAAGTTAATGCTGTTAGGGCTCAATATACTGTGCCCGTAATTAGTTATGTGATATGCATACATTACTGCTGTTAGGCATAAGTTAATGCTGCCAGGCATAACTTGCTACTGCTGGGTTAGTTAATACTATTAGGCTTAACTTAATGCTGCCAGTTCAAGTTAATGATGTTGAGGATGATATCATAAATACTTCGATTAAGGGTTTAAATCAGCATTATTCGAGTGTACACTTTGTTATTCTCTCTCAAATAAAACCTCCTAATTAATTTCATCTTTAATAATCAAAATCCCATCACCAATGTCAACCTCAACAAAGTTTGCTGAAACTCACAATTCTTGGTTGCGTTGTTGGAGTATACCCAAAGAAAGTAATAATGGGTTTGAGGAAATTATTGATTTTCTAAATACAAGTTCTGTCCAATATGCATTAACGGTTAATCCCACCATTTATACTACATGCATTGAATAGTTCAGGACATCTTCTAAGGTTAAGATAGTCAATGGGGAGCGTCAGATACAAGCCCTAGTAGAAAAAAAGAAGGTAATCATCTCTGAGACGAGTATAAGGAGTGATCTTAAGTTGGATGATGCTGAAGGAACAAATTGTCTACCTACTGCTACCATTTTTGCAGAATTAGAAAGAATGGGGTATGAAAATCTTACTCAAAAGCTTACATTTCATAAAGCTTATTTTTCATCCCAATGGAAATTCCTTATCCATACCATACTACAATGTCTTAGTGCTAAGACTACATCCTGGAATGAATTTAGTAGCACTATGGCATCTACTATCATACGTCTTGCTATAAACAAAAATTTCAACTTCTCCAAGTACATTTTTGACAATATGGTGAAGAACTTGGAGGGTGGGGTAAAATTTCTTATGTATCCAAGGTTTGTGCAAGTCTTCCTAGACAAACAAGTTGAGGGAATGTCCAGCCATAAAGGAATTTATGTTATACCTTCCTACACCAAGAAGGTGTTTGCTAACATGAAGAGACCAGGAAAGGGTTTTTCTAGAAAGGTCACACCTCTATTTGCAACAATGATGATTCAAGCTACTGAAGACATGGGTGAAGATGCAGCAGCTCCTACTGATTCTCATTCCACACCCATTCATACTCAACTATCTTCATCTAAACCTCAAAAGAAAAAGTCAAGAAGGAAACATAGGAAGGACAGTTGTCCTACAGCAGCCTATTCCCTTGGATGAGCTATCAATAAGGAAGCATGTAGGTACCACTTCGTGGGATCCTCATCTAATGGTGAGGTTAGAATGCAAACTTACTAATTGATGGTCTTTGTAACCCAATTACAATTAAGAGTTTTGCTCTGGAGGACTACAAAATCTAATCAAGCTTTGGAAGATTGAGAGCTTGAAAAGGAGAGTTAGAGATTTGGAAAAAGTGAAGGTAGTCGCTAGAACACCAAGGTTTAAAGAGATTAAGGAGGTTGGTTCTGCTAGCGGGTAGCTTCCTCAACTTGATGTTAGTTTGGGTGCTTTAGGGGGATTGCATCTAAAATTGGGGTGGACGAAATTGTTGATCTTGGATGTGACTGCAGAAGTGTACTTTGGTGGAATTAGATATCAGAGATGAATGATGACACCTGATGTTTTTTACTGATTGTTGGAAGAGCAGGGAAAAAAGAAGTTCTGAAAAGGAAGTTAGTGATGCTGATCCAGTTACTATTGCTGGTGAAGTAGTTACTATTGCTAATGTTAAAGTTACTATTGTCAATGCTCCACCAACAACTATTGATGAGTTGACTCTGGCTTAGAGTTTAATAGAAATCAAAGCAGCTAAACCCAAAGTTGTTAAATCTGCTGCTACAACAACTACAACTACAAGACCCAAGGCTAGAGGGGTTATAGTTCAAGAGCAAGTGAATTCAAAAACTTACTATCACCACCTTTACATGCACTCACAACTTCTAAGGCTCAAAGACAAAGGGCACAATGCAAAAAATAGTTGAGCCTGAAAAAGCTTTGAAGAAAAAAGATCAAATTGCAATGGATGAAGAAGTTGCTAGAAATCTTGAAGCTCAACTAAAAGCTGAATTGGAAGAAGAAGAAGAGAGGATTTCAAGACTAAAGGAAGAAAATACCAACAGAGCTTTACTTGAATCATGGGATAACATACAAGCTATGATGGATGCTGACTTTCAATTGGCTCAACAAATGCAAACAAAAGAACAAGAACAGTTGAGTATTGAAGAAAAGTTAAGATTGTTAGTAGAACTCTTAGAGAAGAGAAAGAAACACTTTGCAGCATTAAGAGCTCAAGAGAAAAAGAGCAAGCCATCAACTAAGGCACAAAAGAGAAATACAATGTCTACCTATTTGAAGAACATGGATGGATACAAACACAATCAGCTAAAGAGCAAAAGTTATGATGAGATCTAGGAGACGTTTGATAAAGAGATGAAAAGGGTAAACACTTTTGTAGACATGAATACAAAGTTGGTGGAAAGCAGTGAGACAAGAACATAAGGAGGTTCTAAAAGAGCAGGGGATGAGCTTAAATCTAATAACTCAAAGAAGTAGAAGATAGATGAGCATGTAGAAGCTGAAAAAGATAATGATCAAGAGGAGGTAGAGATGAAAAAGCATATTGAGATAGTTAAAGATGATGAGGTAGCAATTGATGCTATACCTCTAGCCATCAAACCTCCAGTGATTGTTAATTACAATATTGTCAAAGAAGGAAAGTTTGTATACTTTCAATTGATAAGAGCTGATGGAAGTTCAAATAGATACTTATCAATGATCAAGATGCTTCAGAATATTGATAGAGAAGACTTGGAGACCCTCTGGAAGTTGGTTAAAGCTAAACATGGGAATAGAAGGCCAAAGGATGAATATGAAAGAGTGTTATAGGGTGATATAAAGGTAATGTTTAAACCTGACATAAAAAGTGAAGTATGGAGAAATCTACAGGGATACAAAGTAACTATTTGGAAGTTGTTTGATACATGTGGAGTGCACTTTGCAAGGTTTAAAAATCTATATATCTTTATGTTTGTTGAGAAAAGATATTCCCTTACACAAATAACAATCTCAAACATGCTGAACAAAAAGCTTCAAGCTGATCATTGGAATGAGATGTGCTATCAACTACTCAAGCTCATGACAAAGCAGGAAAAGGGTCAATGAAGTGTTTGAATACATCCTCTTGATAGTGATGAAGACTTTTAATGAAGAAACTTGAAGATTCAGAAGATGAACATTAAGTTTAAGGAATAGGATTGTTGGATTAAAAGACTTCAAGATGATTCTTAGAGTTACTACTGCTCAGGTATATATTAGTGTTGTCAAGCATAACTTAGTGGTACTGGTAATACTAATGAAAATTATGCTAAGTAGTTAGTACTGGTAGTGTAAAAGTTACTACTGTTAGTATATATTAGTAAATTTAAGATATAAGTTAATGCCTGCTAATAGAAGTTAAGACTGCTCAGAGATGAAGACTAAAAATATACTAAGTAGTTAATACTGCTTGTATAAAAGTTAGTATAATACTTGTGAATGTTTATACTGCTAGAGTAAACTTTCTAAGTGCCTTTATACTGCTTATGCTAGTTACAACTGCTGAGTGTTATATGGCTGGTATTGTTTATGTTGTTAGAGATGAGATCATTAAGATTGATGGGAGAAAAGAATACTTACGTAGGATAAGTATTAGTTATTTGTAAAGAATTATGTATAACTTATTTGTTTGGAGATTTCGTTTGTTTATAGGAAAAGATCTATGTAAGTTAGGGAAAGTATTGTAAGCCGTGTAGCACTCCTTGTAAGTACTTGTGTATTAAAGGATCACATATATAATTCGTGTCTCTTCCCTCTTCTTTGCTTTCTTTTCTTGCTGCACTCCTGACGCCCAACAGTGAGTTTTTTTAAACTCACTGTTTTCGTTTGCTCCTTAAATGCAACAAGACCCATATGTATTATATATATATCACGTGTGTACTCCTTCCTTTTTCCCCTTTTTCTGCTGTTTGACGCACACAACAGGGGGTTTGACAACCAATTTTGTGGTGTCATTTGCTTCCACTCACGCACATATATATATATGTTTTCTTATAGTTTTCCTATATAGATTATCACATGTATATATGTGTATATGGAGTGCACGGTTTGCATATGTTCTAGTTTCCCTTTTTGTTGCCCATCAAACGCACATCAGTGAGTTTAGAAACTCACTGTTTTCGTTGCAATATATTTGCAGCAAACCCATATGTATTACTTCTCTATCCTTTTTGCATGCTTACCCTTATTTAGTTAGTAATCGAGAGGCTCCATTGCTAGACACAAGGTCTTTCGGTGCGTGGAGCAACTCAACAACAGCTGTCGTGGTTGCAGCGCAACAGTGGCTGCGTAGCCACTTTTCCTCGCAACGAAACCACCATTACTGGGTTTTACCTTTCACGACATGGGGACATGTTTCATGTTTTATATGTGTCATGAGTTTACAAGGCATGAGTACTAACCAACGAGCATAAGTTGCTCGTTTTAAACAACGTCCAAGACGCACTTATAGCGAAACAAGAGGTCGATGTGGGTCATTTTGGGTTACTAGATTACATTCATACTATAAGTTATGGTCACGAAACAATAGTGACAGCGAGTCCAGGTACGAAGCAACAATGGACAGCAGCTTGGTCACTAAATATAGTGGCAACGAGGCCTTGTTCCAAAACCCTAGTATTGTTATGCGTTCCTACGTTTTCGTACAGGTTTTGAAGTCATTATAATTTTCTTTGTTTTTGTTTATTTGTTTTTACGCAGGATAGCTTGTTTGCAAGGTTTATTACATATGACGTGTTGTTTATTAGGGTTACTAGAGTTCTTTTATTTAGGGTATGGTATAACCATTGCCTTTACATTCATGCGTGTATACGGATCATGCATGGTTTGTACCATGTAGGTCGTATACACGTGGTGCGAGGTCGGGGCTCGAGTAAATGAGGCTACAAGGGTTTGCAACATAGTACGAACACCGTTAAGCAAGAAATAGAAAGGAGCTTACAAAGGTCCAAGCGAGAAAGATGGTGGTAGGATTTTAACTTGGCTGCTACTTCTCCTAAAGTCGACGCCTACCTAGCTCTTGCACTCTATGAAAGTCTTTACTCCAATCGTACTGTTTAACTTTTGTTTTTCAATATTTAGTTGTGATAGAATAGCTAGTGCATGGTTCCTCTTTTTATACTCGCTTTTTGGGATAGATTACTGAAATATTGCATGTGAGTGAGTACTATACGCGTTGTTGAATCACAGTGAACTTTTATAATACTGTTAGCTATCATTTCTCTTTTGTAATACTATTAAAGAATATTACTATTTCTTATATTTCAATTTTATCAGATTGCATGATACGTATCATGTGAATGGAAAGTTTCAAATTGATAAAGTAGTAGGGTAGTGTGTGTAGGACTAGTGATGATGATGTTCCATATTTTTGCATATGTATACATATCTAATATTAGACTTTCATGGCGTATTGTTATTAAAGTTGTCACGTGCAAAATAAAATTTTCCATGACAAAAGCAATGTATTGATGATCATAAGATGACTCCTCGTTGAATTTAATGGTAAGCTTGCAAACTTGCAGTACATGGCTTTTTACTTAATGAATCGGGAATTAAATTTTGGTACGGGATGTCACATGAATCATGCATTCAACAGTTCTGGACAACTGCTAAGGCTAAGACAGTTAATAGGGGGCGTCAGATACAAGCCCTAGTAGATAAGAAGAAGGTGATCATCACTGAGAAGGGTGTGAGAAGTGATCTTATGTTAGACGATGCTGAAGGGACTGAATGTCTGCCAAATGATGTAATTTTTGAACAACCCACACTCATGGGGTATGAAAATTTTACACAAAAGCTTACATTCTATAAAGCTTATATTTCATCACAATGGAAATTTCTTATCCATACCATACTGCAATGCCTTGGTGCTAAGACTACATCTTGGAATAAATTTAGTAGCACTATGGCATCTGCTATTATTTGTCTTGCCACAAACCAAAAATTTAACTTTTCCAAGTATATTTTTGATAATATGATGAAGAACTTGGAGGGTGGGGTTAAATTTCTTATGTATCCAAGGTTTGTGCAAGTGTTCTTGGACAAACAAGTTGAGGGAATGTCCAAACATAAAGGGATTTATGTTACACCTTCTCATACAAAGATGATTTTTGCTAATATGAAGAGGGAAGGAAAAGGTTTCTTTGGGAGAATCACCCCTTTATTTTAAACTATGATCGTTCAAGCTCCAGAAGACATGGGTAAAGATTCAGCTGCTCCTACTGATTCCTATTCCACACCTATTATTACTCAACCATCATCATTTAAGCCTTAAAAGAAAAAGTCTAGAAGGAAGCATAGGAAGGACAGTGGTCCTACATATTCTATTTCTGATGAGGCTGCTAATGAGGAACCTATATCTACCCCTTCCTATGATCCACCTCAAAGTGGTGAGGATAGATTGCAACTTGCTGAATTGATGCATTTATGTACCAAACTATAAAAACAGGTTCTTGATTTAGAGGAAGCAAAGACTACTCAAGCAACGGAGATTGCCAGTTTAAAGCAGAGAGTTAAGCAATTGGAAAAGAGCAGGAAGTCAAGAAATTATGGGCTCAAGAGGTTAAGGAAGGTTGGTTCAGCTAGCAGGGTAGAATCCTCTAATGATGTTAGTTTGGATGCTCAGGAGGATGCATCCAAACAGGGGAGGAAAATAGTTGATCTTGATGCTAATGCAGAAGTGACTTTGATTGATGAGACTCAAGGAAAATTTGATGAAGAGATGTTGTTTGATGTACAAGATGATTTACAAGGTGAAGAAGTTATTGCTGAAAAAGAAGTTGCTGAAAAGGAAGTTAGTGCTGCTGATCCAGTTACTACTGCTAGTGAAGTAGTTACTACTGCCAGTGCTACAACAACTATTGACGAGTTAACTCTGGATCAGACCTTGATAGAGATTAAAGCAGCCAAACCAAAGGCTGTTACAACTGCTACCACAAAAATTACTACTGTTGTTGCTAACACAAGACCAAAGGCAAAAGGAATTGTCTTTCATGATCAGAAGGAGCAAGCATCTGCATTTACACCAACAGTTTCTTCATCATAACTTCTACAAGCAAAAGATAAAGGCAAGGGAAATATGGTTGAACCTGAAAAGCCATTAAAGAAGAAAGATCAAGTTACACTTGATGAAGAACTGGCACTCAGATTGCAGGCTGAAGAACAAGCAGAGTTGGAAAGAGAAAGAGTTGCACAAGAAGAAGCTAGCAAAGCAGCAATTATTGAAGAACTAGATAACATTCAAGCTATGATTAATGCTGATGAGCAATCAGCTGCAAGACTCCAAGCTGAAGACCAAGAACAATTCTCTATTAAAGAAAAGTCAAGAATGTTAGTGGAGATGATAGCTGAAAGGAAAAAGTTCTTTGAAGCACAGAGAGCAGCAGAGCAAAGAAGTAAACCTCCTACCAAAAATCAAATAAGGAATAGAATGTGTACATACCTAAAGAATATGGGTGGATATAAGCACAATCAGCTGAAAGGAATGAGTTATGAAGAAATTCAGAAGCTCTTTGACAAAGCATACAAACAGGTAAGTTCATTTGTTCCTATAGATTCAGAGGTGGTGAAAAGCAGTGTGACAAGAACTGAAGGAAGTTCTAAAAGAGCAAGAGATGAGCTTGAATCTGATAAATCAAAGAAGCAGAAGATAGATGAGCATGAAGAAGCTAAAAAAGATAATCAAGAGGAGGCAAAGATGAAAAGGCATATTGAGATAGTTAAAGATGATGAGGTAGCAATTGATACTATACCTCTAGCTACTAAGCCTCCAGTGATTGTTGAATACAAGATTGATAAAGATAGAAGGATGGGATACTTTAAATTGATAAGGGCTGATGGAAGCTCAAAAAGGTATTCATCAATGATAAAGATGCTTCAGGATATTGATAGAGAAGACTTGGAGACCCTCTGGAAGTTGGTTAAAGCTAAAAATGAGAATACAAGGCCAGAGGAGGATTATGAAAAAGTGTTATGGGGTGATTTGAAAGTCATGTTTGAACCTGACATAAAAAGTGAAGTATTGAGAAATCTACAAGGGTACAAAGTGACTATTTGGAAGCTGTTTGATAACTGTGGAGTGCACTTTGTGAGGTTTAAAAATATAGATATCTTTATGTTGGTTGAGAAAAGATATCCCCTTACACCGATAATAATCTCAAACATGCTGAACAAAAAGCTTCAAGCTGACCGTTGGAATGAGATGTGTTATCAACTACTTAAGCTCATGAAAAAGCAGGAAAAGGGTCAATGAAGTGTTTGAATGCATCCTCCTGGTGATGGTGAAGACTTTTAATGAAACTTGAAGATTCAGAAGATGAACATCAAGTTTAGGGGAGGATTGTTGGGTTTAAAAGACTTCAAGATATTCTTAGAGTTACTGCTGCTCAGGTATATATTAGTGCTGTCAAGCATAACTTAGTGCTGCTGGTAATACTAATGAAAATTATGCTAAGTAGTTAGTACTGGTAGTATAAAAGTTACTACTGCTAGTTACTACTGTTAGTATAATTAGTACTGTTAGTATAAAGTTACTGCTGCTAGTAGAAGTTAAGACTGCTCAGAGATGAAGACTAAAAATATACTAAGTAGTTACTACTGCTAGTACAAAAGTTAGTACTGCTAGTGTATGTTAGTACTGCTAGAGTAAACTTCTAAGCTGGTTAATACTGCTTGTGCTCAGTTACAACTGCTGAGTGATTACTACTGCTGGAAGGAATATGCTGACAGAGATGAGATCAAAGATTGATTGGAGAACAAGAATACTTATGAAGATAAGTATTAGTTATTTGTAAAGAAGATATGTATAACTTATTTGTTTAAGAGATTACGTTTGTTTATAGAAAAGATCATGATAAGTTAAGAAAGTATTGTAAGGCTTGTAGGACTCCTTGGTGTATAAAAGGAGGTCCTACGGCATAATGTTAGATGTACATCTTTGATATTTATAGCTTCAAGGTTTTGTAAACCCTAACACTATTAAGAGTGTTCATTTTATATTGAGGCAAAAAGTTTGGTAATCTCTCTTTGTTATTGATTTTGTTACTGTTTTATTAGAATTCTTCTTAGTATCATTGACTAGATTCCGCACAGTCTTTGATATATTCAATCAAAGTTTCTACCATAGTTGTCTTGAATTTATTCAATACAACTAAGCTTCTTACAAGCTAAGCAAGATCTATTCAAGTGAGATCAACAGTTTCCGCATAAGTAGCTATTGTTGAAGTCCCTTATTTTATGAACCGTTAATTGCCTTGCGAGGTAAACGCTAATGCATTAAATAGATCTATTGGGTTTGACAACCCCGTCTGAGGTATGAATCCTTGTGAACACCCTATCAAACGGACGTTTTATATTTAGAAGTATTTGGTATATGACAATAATACCTTATTCTGGGGAAATTGGCATATGATAAGATATTTGCTTGTTAACGTTCGATGTCATGAGCTTAATGCGTGAAAGAAAAGAGATTTTTATACATTGTATTCGTTGTAATGTTTTCCCGAGAACTAATTATGTGTTCGGAGATGATTTCTTATGGATTGTTTTAAACTCTATGAATTTCACTCAACAATTTTGTTGACGTTTTAAACATGTTTTATCCCAGGTAACCAAGGATGAAGGCAACGATGGCGTGGAGGTGTCATGCGTGTGGTGATTTTGGTGAAATACTACTTGTGTGTTCCTTGTCTTTCAAAAACCATGTCTTAATGTGTTTTAAAAAACAATGTCTTTAATTTGAAAGAATAGTTTTTCAAATGTTGTAATGGTTGCGGTTGCGATCCTGTGGGGACCTTAACACATTTTCTCTAATTAATAATGGAACACATGTTTATAAAACATCTCATTTGGGTTGTTTTCGATTGTCTCGGTGTATTGTGCTATTTAGTAACACCCAATTGCTATTTTTGATGTGCAATCCAAAGTTGGGGGTGTTAGAGCCTTGATAGAGGATGAAACTGCTAGGGATAAGGGAGTTGCTGACACAATCAAAGACCATAAAAGAAATCATGATGATGATGAAGATGATCATAAAGAAGACCCTCCGGCTGGACCAAACCAGGGTAAGAAGACAAAGAGGAAAAGAACCAAGGAGTTAGAGTCTTCCAAGAATCCATCCACCACCAAGAAACCCCTAAAAGTAAAGCTCCATCTAAAGGCTCTAAAACTGATAAGTCTACTTCTGCAAAGGAACCGGTTGAAGAACCTACTGGTGAGGTGGTAATGGATGATGCGGGTAAAGATATGGTTTGTAATGATGATCAACCACAAGATACTTCTGAACCCAAGACAATTAACACTCTGAATCCAGAATGGTTCACGCAACCTCTAAGGTCTCCTACTCCTGATCCAGAATGGAACAAGCGTCAGGTTGTACTTGATTAACCTATAAGCCTTGGTTCAATCAAATGGTCTCTGCTACAAAGGATCCTCTCACATTCAATGACCTCATGGCCACTCCTATTAACTTCTCCAAGTATGTGTTGAATTGACTCAAAATTGATAATCTTACTTAAGATATCTTGTTAGGACCTGCCTATAATCTGTTTAAAGGCACTTGTTCTAGCAGCGTCAAACTAGAGTACCACTTCTAAGAGTGTTTCAATGCATTGGCAGACAAGCTTGATTGGAATAATCCTAAAGGAGATCGTTACCCCTTTGACATGTCCAAACCTCTTCCTCTGCAAGGTCACCAGGCCATCGAACTGTTGCTGCTGATTACTTCTTCAACAATGATTTGGAGTATCTAAAATCTTTTGATCCGGAGAGAACGTACACTACATCAATAACGAAGACAAAAGAAGCTTGGTATGAGATTGAAGGGATTAAAGACATGGTTCCTACGCTTTTGATTCCTACCAAAGTGGGGTATGACAAATATGTGGGGTATGAACAAGTTCTCTAAGCATAACGTGTATTCCACTAAGAAAATTATGGGGGTGAAGAGTGTTAGTGTCAAGAAAATGCATGGATATGGTCATCTGGAAGAGATTGTGGTGAAAAGAGCTGACTGTCAGTTATATAAGTTTAAAGAAGGTAACTTCGTAGATCTACACATAAATGACATTGAACACATACTGCTTCTTGTTGTTCAACACAAGCTATTCCATCTCACCGACAGCGATATTGTTGACTTTATTGTGGCTCTCCGTATGCTTACAAGAAGTCTCGTCATCAAGAAACGTGTCGAGGATCTACAGCTTGGTGTAGAGAGTTACCAGAAGAAACTTTATCTCACAGACCATTCCAGAAATAGAATTCAAAGAACCCTACACTTTATCTCACAAACCACCAGGGGTAATCTATGAAGATCTGACCAAACAAAAAAGAGTGATACGGGCTAATGAGCTGTACAAGTTCTCGGACGGGATGCTCAAGAAAGTTCAGGATGAGCTTCATCATAGAATACGCGATTTTTGTTTAGAATACAATCAAGAGATGCCAAAGAGATAGTGGACGACTATTGACAAAAGGAGGTCAGAACTAATGGTCGAGCTGGTTGATAAGGAGATGCGTAAAAGAAGGATCATTCGGAATCTTGAAAGATTGGTTGGTGCTCGGGAACTCGAGATGGACTACAAATTGATAACGCACACCACATGATCGTCATGTCCTATCTCAAAATCTTATCTTGTGAATATTGTGAATATGTAGCATTAGATTTATAATAATAGGCAAGTATAAATAGTGTTTGAGTACGAATTTTCTACAATTTTTCAATAAATTTAAAATTTTCAAAATAACGTACTCAACACTAGGTATATAATACCCTCATAAATTGAGGGGGAGCATTAAAATGTTTCTAATTCGGCTTGTTAATAATTGGAACATTTTTCTCCCCGAAAGCATTTATATTTGAATCAATTAATATCCAAAATATTAAAAGATTTAACATTTTTGATAAGGGGAGAAAATATGATTAAAATATATCACTAAATATGTGATTCTAAGGACTCAAGTGTGAGCTTCAACCTTCATGTACTAAACATTTTCGAATATCGATGCACATGTTGAGGGGGAGCAATTTCTGAAAAGTAAAACCATTGAGGTACTAAATGTTTTGATTATATCACAATGTACCTTGATCGATGTTTTCAAATGATTTTAAAGCTGAGAACAATACCAAAAGACTGACCATGTTTGTAATTAATTGGAGTTATAGGGTGGTTAGGATTAGGTATTTGTTCCCATGATCCAGCCAGAACCAGAGGGATCTCCCTAGGGTCATTCCATTAGTTAGAATAGAAGTACTTAGGTATGATGAAAAAATGAGTAAAGTAAGAAAAAGGAATAATGCGGACTAAGACAGAGCTAGCACTGGAATAAAACCAATCATGTGTTAGTAATGAAGTCTGGGTAAGCATTGAAGGGGTTGAAGAATGAAAAAGAAAAGTTAAGATAAAGGGTGAAAAGAAAGAAGCCCTCCTTATACTTTGGCAGAAATCGGGTCAATACATAAACTGTCAGAAACACTAAGCTGTTGTCTGGTATTGAAGACAATCGTCATGGACCCAGTGATGTAATGCATAACCCTCTCCAGCCAGTCAAGGTCAGAAAGACTCTTGTTTCAAAACTCACAAAGATTTCATGCATTTCTATTGACTTTCTCACTCCGAGATTATAGATATTGAAAAGGTGGCAAT
>BQNB010126968.1:0-10711 GCA_026074375.1 Tanacetum coccineum | reverse complement strand
AAACGATAAATTCTTCACGGTAATGAACATTTGGATATGAAAACTTACAAATTAACCTAAACTTGATTTTAACTTAATTAAAATTAGAGACCACAAATGCACAAAAACAAATTTGCACACAAATGAATCCTTATACCAAACACCCCTTTAAAAATCTAAACTCAAATTTTGGCTAAAACAGATTAAGAGGCTCATAAAACAAGTTCAAATAAACATAATAAAGATCAAACAAGCATACTTAACACAATAGAAAGCAAGATTAAGCAGTTTTAAGCATATGCATAAATATGAACTTTAGAATGAAAATTGTGAACTTACAAGAGGTCCAAGGTTTTTGTCAAGAATTTAAACAACCAAAACACCTTTGAATCACCCTATAGCTTCCCACGAAGCACTAAACCCATGGCCTTCCATTATGCACCATGCTCCAATGATCTTGAATAATAACTTTTTTTTGGTAAATTTTTGGTGAAAAGGACTTAAACCTTACAAACCATGAATGGAGTTTGTAAAGTTTAAGAAAACAGCTTTTAATAGAGTTAACAAGAGCTTTTTTTGAGGACTTATAACACTTTGAGACAACAATGGCATATGAACTTACGAAAACAGAATTTAAAGAAACAAACTCAAACTTTCATTAACTTAACTTAAAAAGTACAATGCTTGAAAAAGTAAAAACAAAATTTTAAATGACATTTTAATAAAAATTACACTACTCATAAAAACATTAAAATTAAGATTATACTACTCCTAGTTACTTTTTCTTCGAATGTGCTTCTTCATTATATATGCTGTGAGGGTTGTGCTTGTTGTGTTTGTTGTGTGAGGACTTCAAATTCATCATCTCAGCCATTCAAAATCCTTTGGCACCAAGCAATATGATCTACACCCTTGATTTCTTTTCTTTAAATCTTAACCAATAGGGTCTTGAGGGATTGCCAACATGGCTTTGGGGTTTTGTGGTGTGGGATTTGATGTTGAGGGTGATATTTTTGGAGTGGGGTGAGTGGTTTTGTCTGGTTGCTGCAGGAAACAGACACACGAATTGTGTGTTGGGAAGATGTACAACATCTTTGGCGCTTTTTTTGTTTAGCTTGAAAGATTTTGAGGTTTGGCAGAAACGGTCCCTCAAGGTGTGTTTTAGTATTGCAGTTACAGTCCTTTTGGTTTATAAAGAAGTTTGTGGGTTGGCAGTTTCAGCCCTTCAATGTGTATCATGTTATTGCATAGAAGGTCCTTGTGACTAACTGACTTAACCGTTAAGGCTTAACACAGTTAAGTTGTCTGGGCTGGCCTTCAATCTTTCTTGGTCCCCAATCCAAATGATCCAAGCCCTTGAATCTTTGTCACTTTACTTGTCCAATCAGAAGGCATAAGATTGCCAAGGTGGCAATTCCTTTGTCTCTTAATCCCATGTGAGTGTGGGGTTTGTTTGGGTGTTGTGTTTTGTCGAGTTGCAGGCCAAAGGAAAACGATGGGTGAATAGGGTTTTGGGTTTGGCAAGAAAAAAAGAGGGTTTGACTGGGTTTGGGTATAACAACATGGTAATGTTTGGGGAATTGGCAAAAATGGCCCCTTATCATGTATAGACATGTTGCATGAATCGTCCTTTGTGGTGATATAAGTTTGGTGATTGGCAATTTAAGTCCTTGAGGGTGTGTAATGTTATTGCATGGACAGTCCTTTAAGGACTAACGGCAAAAGGGGATAAAAGGGGTATGGGTTAACGGCTGTTATGAGGGTAATGGGTTTAGTTAAAATGGAAATGGGCCACGTTTATACTTAAAGGATTTTTGCCCCATTTGGTCTTCATGTAATACTTTAATGGGCTGACCCGACCCATTAGATGGGTACGGATGGGTCCATTAAGTATTTCTCTGTTTTCGGCATCGGCTTTGACTTTGACTTCTTGACTTGGGCTTTGATTTTGACTTCTCTTCATGCTCTTTCCGTTCTCGTGCTTGGTTTTGTCGTTTTTGCTTTGTTTTTGTCTTTTTATTAGATATCCGTTACCTGCACAATACAAATGCAAAACATATAAATACAATATATTTTTGGTCATTTAAATTCGTTTTTTATGGAAAATGATATGTGTAATTAAGCACATACCAAAATCCCCCATACTAAGATATTGTCGTGTCCTCACGCAATACTATACGTAAACACTTAAGAAAACTAAGAATCTCAATCCCCCTCGACTAATAACCTCGAAAAGTAGCTAAGTGTTCATCAAGGGGAAATAAAGAATCAATAGCTTTGAAAAGCCCCGTTTTTACCATTTTTCAATATATACACTTATTCCTACACATATCTTTGTATTTTTCTCTTTTTTGTAATTTTTTTAAGCAACTAACTAACATGTTTGACTTTTGTTATTTTATAACTTTTAGGGTCATAGAACAAGACGCATTTCAATCCTAAAATGCCCCAAAAAGGATAGATTCATTGTCCCTGACTTTTCACTTATTCCAAACCAAGCTTAAAACGAAATCATCGCTAAATACAAGTAAAGATGCTAACACTACTCATATGTATAACTTGTGAAACTTTTCACTCCCGACAATTATTATATCTTAGGTGAATGTGCCATTTTGAATTTCAACCATGGATCAACGTTTTGCAAAATTCTATGCTTCACGTTCCACCCGAGAATAATGAGTTTGAAGGCGAGATCATCCCATGTAGCGACTTTCGTCTCGGCATATCCCAACCTTGCGGCTAAGTGACCAGGCTTTTGACACCCCACAGAGACTAGTATCGAGACTCACGGACCTTCGGTTTCAAAAACTCTTAGGCTTCCCGTATATACATAGCTTATTTAAAAACTTTAAAATGAAATAGTCTAAGTTCAAAAGGATTTAAATTTAACAAAAAGAGATTTTTTTTTTTTTTGGGCCAAATTTATAATCCCACTTAATATTAAACATAACCCTGGATGCAATTGTAAACCCTCGACTTTTAGAAGGGCTGCACATCGGTTGTGAGCCTTCGGCAAGATGCAACAAACTTTTATCAGTCTCGGATTATTATTCTTACTATGGGCTTTTTTTAAAAGGCTGTAAAATCGGTTGTGAGCCAGCAAGATGTAGCAAACTTTTATCAGCCCACAGCTTATAATTATTACTCATCATTTTTTTTCATTTATTGATATCGACTATACTTCAAAAATTGTTGATTTAAGTTTAATTTTCAAAAATAGCACGTATTATTAGTCCGGTTAGAAGCTTATGGGAGAAAAAGCCACAAACTACACTTATGAGCTCTTAAGATTTCCAAATAATCCTTGTTTAGTATCCAACTCATACTTAACTCTATCATTTTTCGTTCTTCCCGAATTTTCGCGAATGCTTAGTCTAAAAGTTAAGGAACAAGCTAGAGCTCAACACGCTTGATCGAGTCAAAATTTATTCTTATTATACCCAGCAGGAAAGTCAAAATTATGACAAAACACTTATTTTGTTTTTGAAATTTTTTAAATTTTTGCATAAAATCATAATATATATTTTTTTAATTTTGGTGGTAAAAACGGGATTACGCGAAAACACGGCTGCAGGCACAATCAAATCAAAGATCCCCCCATACTAGAACGAAACATTGTCCTCAATGTTTTAAGGGGTATCTACGTCATACTAAAGCCGTTTATGAATTATGCTAAAGATAAACGTTAGTCGGTAAGATTAGGATATTGGATTCCCAAAATGAAGCTGAGGATTTGAAGCTCTTGTAAACGAAGGACAAAACCGCGAGCACGAGAGTCTTCATAATCCGGGCAATCCTGGACATATATCACAAAACACAAGTATACGAGAATGGAAGAGGCGAGCCTCCTCACAACACAAAACACTTATTCATTAATAAAACTAAGGGATAAGCATGGGTTGCCACCCACGAAGCGCTTGTTTATTAAAGAGTCACTGAGCTTGAGTCGATCCCCCATACTTGAGCTGGTCAAGGGGGATAGAAATGGAGAAAAGGAACATCCAAGATAGGAGTGTCCCCTCCAGAGATCATCATCGGGCTTTCATTTGTGGTTTGGATAAACATTGAATTTCATAAAAGTTCCACTCCGATGAGATACACTCGACATAAAAGAATGATAAACGGAGATGCCGGGGTTAAAAACGGTATCTTCATTCCCGTAAGAGAGAAGATATGGCGGAGTAACGGGGTACGTGAGAAAAGGAAGAAAGATCCATACAACATATGCCAAGAGAGGAGATTGGTCATCCTCGAATGGTAAATTCACATTTATTGTAGAAAGAATGTTCTCATAAATCCCGGAGTCAACAATACTAGTTAACTCACCCGGATCGGGCTCACTCTTAAAATAGAAACAATCATACTCCGGTGGAGATATGATGTGAGCGAGTTCATTGGCGAACTCCTCATGATAAAAGTCACTCTTATTGGCAGGAGGAAACGGATCATTCGAAAGATCAAAGATAAACTAATCATATTTAGAAAGAGAAATATCAAAATGAGTAGTGGTACTGCCACTACTCTTCTCTTCAATATGATAGTCATCAAAATAGAAAGCTTCATAATCCGGAAGAGAATAATCAGAACGAGTAGTGGTACTGCCACTACTATTCTCTTCCAAATCAAAGCAGAAAGTTTCAGATTCGGGAATAGAATTATCAAAGGTGTTAGTCTCCTCCAAGAAAGAGTTAGGAAATGTGGAGGGAGACTTAGTCACAAAATCAGAAGATGGAGTTCGATTAGTATTTAATGCTTCGATCTTAGCAATGAGAAGATTGATTTTCGATAATTTTTCACGAAGAATATCGTCCTCAATCTCTCCATCTTTCGTGTGAAAATCCTTCACCTCCTCTAAGCTGACGAGCTCAGAATCGAGAGGTGATGACTCAACATAATCGACGTCGTCAATAGAGAAAGAATCGTCATCAATCGAAGTAGAATCATCGTTAGAATCGGAGAAACCCTCAAATTGATCTTTTGAAATGTCAAGAGGCGAAGAATTATCACGAAAAGGCACATCACACATTTTGTCGAGAATACCCTCGGATTCACTTAGGATTTGGACAAGGTTCTCAACACTAGACTTTATTACTTCGTCCGATTTTGTTGCCGGAATAGTGTTGAGATGCTCATCCTCTATTATGAGAGAGTCAACGGGCTCCTCGGTTAATAAAACGGGTATGATTGCGACACACGGAGGAAGGCCAGAAATAATAATATCTTTCAAGGGAATAGAACTTTCCTCATCATCGTCATCATCGTAGCAAATGGGAATCTTCCAATATTGATCTTTAGCCGCTTGATCTTCCGCAATTCGCTTATCTTCTTCCTTCTTTTGCATATATTGACCAACCATATCACATATGGATGTCATTTGCTCCATAATCTCATTTTGAGAATTGAGAAGCTCATTTTGAGCATTGAAGATAGGATGATTGACGATATATTATGAGGGTTAAAATTGGTCAAAACCGGAATAATTAGAATCATAACACGGATTAGGTTCGTAATAATTCATCGGTTGACATTGAAAAGTCTCGTGAGGAGCAAAAACTCTAAAAACCATCCCGAGTCGTGTCCCGTCGAGGCGTGAATCTGAAAATCGAGTTAAGGTTCGAGAATTTATGCTTGAATAATCACAAATTGGGTTTGGGTTTTCTAATTCTACTAAACAAAACATAAAAACATGTAAAAGCGAGCAAACAATTAAGACATTTAAAGATTTAAGCTAAAAGCGTTGAAGGAAATTAAAAACAAACGCGACTTAAAAACCTAAATTATCAAATTTTAATCCTAAAATGACTTTTTAACTTTTAATAAATCCTAAGTGACTAAAATGCAAGAACAAAGTAAACTAGACCAAAAACGAAAGTAATTTAAGCTTAAAAACACGAAAAACGTTAACGGGATTCAATCTCGTTCTTTAAAAAACCAAATTGTGAAATTTTAACCCTACGAATGCAAATTTAATTTTCCTAAGTCCTAAATGATAAAATAAAATTTTAGAAAAAAGAATTATATTTTTTTGACTTTTTAATAATTTATTATGAATTAAATACTATTTTAATGAAATTAAATTATTAAAAATAGCAAACTAAATGAGAAAAATCTGAAATTTTTTTACAAAAAGTACTTTGGCTTATGCTGATTCTAAGAAAAATAAGAAGAGGTTGCCAGCTTATTGGAATAAGCTGGGAAAAAGCCCTAAAGGGCTGAAAGCTTATTGGACCAAAAGTACTATAAAGAATAAATAGTGAAGCACTTAACCAGATGGCCCTATTGGTGCCAATGGTTAGTGTGTGTGACTTGTGGGACGAGTATGTGTAAAGGGAGAGGTCATGGGTTCGACCCCCATGCCTCTCCTTTTTTATGAAACAATTTTTTTTCTTTTTTTTATAAAACAAGCAGAAATAACAACTTTTAAAAAAGACACTTTTTATAAAACCTAAAAATAAGCTTAAAAACCTACGGGAATCAAAATTAGTTATAGGAAAATCCCTAAAATTAAAACTATACTAAAATATCGGGGAACAGAATCAGGTATCGGAAACCTAAATACTAAAAAATAAGAAAATAAATCTAAATAAAATTAAAAATAAAATTAAATTCAAATTAACTTCAATTTGAAAAATAAAACAAACTAGAAAATAAATACGGAGGTCGTTTTAATGCTAACGAAAAGAAACGGTAAAACGCACTCGTAAAACGGGATCTAAGACTGTAAATTAAGAAAAATTAAGCCTATACAAGAAAAAAATTTATAAAAAAAAAAAATATTTTATATTTTTCATAGACACTAAATGACAAAAGAAAATTTTATAAAAAAGAAAAATATTTTTTTATTAATTTTTGGATTTTTTATGAATTTATAAAGATTAATAACTAATTAAAACTAAGAAAATAGAAAAAGACAAAAAATAAAAGTTATAAAAATTCTGAAAAAATAAAATTAAATAAAGAAAAAGTTAACAATTCTAAAAATATAAAAATGCCCAAAATTTACTGTTTAAAATTAAAGTAATTAAACTAATTAAATTTAAACCTAATTTAATTATTTAAATTAAATAAAACTAACAGGGTTAACTGCTGGGGACTAACAGTGAAAGGACAAAAGGGACTAACGAAGTAACAGGGTACTTAACAGTGGGGACTAACAATTATAACTATAAAAGACAAAATTACACAAACAGTCCCTGAGTTGGACCCCGATTACAAAGCAAGTCCAAACAGCTTATTATCAAAAAGCTATAAAAGCAAAGTTGTTAAGGGGCTCAAGGACAACATTTTTCTTAATAAGCACACTAGCTGAAATGAACTTAATAAGCCAGAAATGAGAGCTTTTGGGGCTGCAGAAGCTTATTAAGCTTATGAGCTTATTTTTCTTTCTTTTGGGGATTTAAGCTAACAAAATAAGCTACAACTAATGGGAAACAGTTAATAGGGAGAGGGGAGTCCTAAATAAGCTAAGGTTTCTAGAATAAGCCCTAAAATAAGCTGAAATCTTAAATAGCTATATTGACAGATTATTATAAAAACAGAAAAAGGGAAACTTTAAGCCTATAATAAGCTAACAAAATAAGCTTACTAACTAAAATAAGCTGCTAATCCTAAGACAACTACCTATAAGCTATGAGGAAAAACACTAAGAACCTAGGGCTTAGTTTTCAATAAGCTAGAAAAATTGAGCTAAAGCCTGGTGCTCAGCACCAGGGGAGGCAAGTGCAGTGAGCTAGGGGCTTATTTTGGCTTATTGAAATAAGCACTTAAGAGCTTTTTACCCAAAACCAACCACAAACAGATTTACAAGGGATATAATTAAACTTATTTCCAAAGTTTGAGTTATTAATGAGGACTTAAACCTGCTGAATTTTGAGGTGGAAGTTCAAGGTTTTCAAAGAAATGGGGTTTAGGTTCATTGACTTTTACTTGGTGAGATTAAAAGACAGAACAAGGTGTTGGTTAAAGTGGCTAGAAACAACAATAACAAGCACAAAAACAATGTGCTTAAGCTGCATAAGCAGCTGGAGCACTTAAGCTCAATTTGGCTTATTGAAAATTTGACAGAATACAAAAGGGCCACAAAAACTTATTTTAACACTAAAAGTTGTGATTTAAATGGTCTAATAAACCCCACACACTCAGCCAAAGTTGGCTGAGTGGTATTTACCCATAAAAACACCCATATGACCCATTTTAACTATAGTGCCAAACACCCCTTTAATTTATAATTTCGGGTTTTTTATCTTTTTTAGTGAAGAAAGGGCCAAGTAATGAGCTTGTAAGTAACTTTTAACAATTATTAAACCTTCTTACACACTTAAAACACAATCAAAGAGCTGAGATTTAGACTTTAAATTTTGATAATAACAATGTCAAGAACTTTAAACCTTTTTTATTAAAAACAGAAAATTTACAACAAAAACTTATAAGTAAAGCTGAATTACATTAAAATGCTTAAAAGAAAGACTGAATTTAAATTACACTAAAAAAACATAGTAAAAGTGGTGTGTGGTTCTTCGGCTTGCTCTTTTTTCTTTTATAGCAGTCCAAAGGCATTCTTTTGTCTTGGTTAGTGTTTTGCTGTGTGTTTACAATAACTTTCCCAAGCAATACCTAGCCTTCCCATTGGCCTTACAACAATCTCAGCCATACGATGGGTCTTTCGGGATGTGTGATTAGCCAGTTGGCAAGCTAATAGGTTGGGTGAGTGGGTAATAGGGTTTAGGGTGGTGCTGGGAAGAGTACTGGGGTAGTGGTATTGTGGGGGGGGGGGGCCTAGAAACCATGGGAGAGGGAGGTATGGTTTTGGCGCCAAGGGGTTACGGGTACAGAGTTGGTTCGCAGGTTTAAACATAAACCTTGGGGAAGAGGCAACTTTGGCCCTCCATCTTTCTTTCTATTTTCATTTCATTTAAACCGAAATTCAGTTATAAACTGAGTTTAGAAAGTGACACTTATGGCCCCTGTGGTTTGTAACTAAAAGAATAAAGAAGTTTGAAAAATTGCAAAAACAGTCCCTGCTGTTTATAAAAAAGAGAAATAGAAAGGTTTTGGTAAATTGCAAAACCAGCCCTTGTGTTTGTATTTTTTCATTTTTCTTTTTAAAACAACTTTCAAACTTGGCATTTTTGGCCCTTTTCTTTATTTTTTTCATTTTTAATTATAAAACAAGGTTTTTAACATTTACATTTTTGGCCCTTGAGTTTTATAAAAAAGGTGTTTTGGGCTTGGGTTTTGTGATTGGGCTTTTTCAAGGCCCACTAAGGTAGGTGATGGGTTTTGTGTGTACAATGGCTGAGATTGGCTGTAACTGGGCTAAGATTGGGCCTTCAAAGTCTTCACAGTCTTTGTCAAATGCACACAAATGGGCTGCTGTAATTGATTGAGGGCCCATTTGGTCTTCACAGTCTTCATAATTATACTATTGGGCTTTCCCGGCCCATCAGATGGGTTAAGATTGCATCCAATAGTATTCTTCAGTTCCGGCTCCGGTTTGACTGCTGATTCTTCTGGATTGACTTTGACTTTGACTTTTTTGGTCTTTGGCCTTGATTTTTCACAGTCTTTTCCATTCCATGCTCAGTTTTGTCATTTTGGCTCTATTTTCTGTCTTTTTGTTGATATCCACTTCCTGCACAATACAAATGCAAAACAAACATATATTTGGCAGTTTTTGTCTGTTTTTGGTCATTTAAGCTCATTTTTGAAGGTAAAAGATATGTGTAATTAAGCACTTATCAAATCCCCCAAACTAAGGTATTGTGTGTCCTCACGCAATGTTATGAAAGTGAAAACATGCAGCCCCGTTTTCACCATTTTCAGAATTTACACTAACTATAAATAATATTTTGGATTTTCTCCCCCCCATTTTTAACAAGTTACTTCCTTTATTTATTAACACTGGGATCAATAATAGAGAATCGTCCGTAGAGTTGGTCTAGGATGTTCCCTGACTTATCGAAAATCATCTCCTCGATTTTTCACAAGTTCCAACAAAGCAATTAAACAAGATCATTGCTATATAAGTTTAATGTTATGCCCCTCATACTTATGACTTGTGAATTTTTCACTCCCAATCATGATTATACTATAATTTGTGTACTCATTTTAATTTAACCATAAGGCCAACTTATTTTCATAGTCATCATAGTCATAATTCAAGATGAATCATGGCTCAAAGCAACAACTTATTAAGACTTCGTAACTTGATTTCGAGATTTAAACTTTAGAACTTTTTGCAACATATTCAACATCATAATCATAAGTTCTTTTAAAGCTTAGGAATGCGTTGCTTAGTTTGAACCCCTACCTCGTGGTTAACGGAGTAGGATATCACGACCAACGACCGATGTTCTTAGTTTGAAAAAACGCCCCGTTGCTAGCGTAGAGGGAAATCACATCAACACCTTATTCCTAATATGGCTAAGGATTGGTGTCTTAGTTTGAACCCTCACCTAGACCTTTCTTCCAAGTGAGTCTAGATGCAACTGCTTAAAAAGGCAAATTAGGTGACTGGTATGTGCTTAATTACACATACCTTTTACCTTTAAAAACAAGCTAAAATAACCAAAAACGGACTTAAAATGCCAAATATATGCTTGTTTTGCTAATTGTGTTGTGCAGGAATGGATATTTAAGAAAATGACGAAAAACAAAGCCAAAACCACAAAACCGGACTCGGAATGGAAAAGACTGTGAAAGACAAAGCCAAATCGAAGCCGAAAAGTCAATC
>BQNB010126966.1:0-19516 GCA_026074375.1 Tanacetum coccineum | reverse complement strand
AAAGACCAAGAGTGTGTCTATTAAGCAGGTCTACATATCAACATATTGTAGCGTCGATAAATAAAATGATCGAAAATGCAACAGCTTATTACACTAGGTGGTGCCAAAACCAGAACAATAAGCCATTTTACCTAAGAGAGTTAAAGTTCATACATTGGGTTCTACATTAAGCTTAAACATAACAGCCTAACAAAAGTCTAGTTGGCGGTTTTGTAAACTGAGCTAAGATCATAAACATCTTGCCAAAATACATGAGGAATTTCACATTTTAAAGATTGTCCTTATACCAACAAATCATTAAATAAAGGTTTACCTAAATGGTAGGCATAGGCCGCATAGCATAATCACCAACAAAAAACAGACAGGCAGACCTAATATGAGAGGGTTTCTCATCACATGCCCAAAAAAATATTTGTAACCCCACCAAACCGTTCTCCGGCAACTTAAAATTCTTTATTATTGGGCAAATAAAAATCTAGATTTATAACGACACTAGAAAAGGAGTCGGGAAAAGAAAAACTAAACAAAACTATACATGGTGTGTAGAACTGCTCTATTTCTGCAGTTTTAGTAATACTTGAAAATTCATTAGTAGAACAGTAGATACCAGAAATGATTCCTTAAAAAACCACTGGATTTAATAATCATAGTCTGTAACCAACATTAAAATTGAAGTGTGCATCAGATAACTATCCTGAAGGATGCGTGCTCAAAAACCAATTACTAAAAGTTGTTGAAAAGTAGCGTAGAGATGGTGTACAAACTAGAAAACAGGAGGCCAAGAAATCATGATGACACGCTACAGGTAGAACATATGAAAAATAGTATGACAAACCAAAAAAGAAACTGATAGAAGTGCATAAAAGTTGACTAAGGTAACCAAAAACCAAAATAATTAGAGTGGAAGAGGCAAACGCTTTTCTATTGTTGTAGGGTTAAGCTGGGGGTTAACTTGGAGTCATAGAAGGTGCCTCATATCATGCGTTTTTTTTTTAATATATAGTGCTGATTGATAATAAGCACGGTTTTTAAATGCTAACAGAAACAAGATTCAATAAACAGCTTGAAATATAAAGATTTTACATTGAGATGAAATAAAACAAGAGTATAAGAGTAAACGTTTAGTGGTTATATTTGTTGTGAATTGTCATCATAAACGTTTATGTTAAAAAAAATGATATAATATAGAACGCTTGCATTCTAAATAAACTTTTCATTATTGCTAAGAACCACTACCAAATGTTTTATGAAGTGAGTGCTTAGCTTAGTTATTCTTAAAGTGGCCACCTTAGGAGCACACAATAAATATAATGTGTGAATGCTTGTATGCTTTTGCTATAACAATAAAAATAGTAGAAAGAACTGAGTATACACCTTCGAGATGGACCTTTGGGTTTGAGTTTGTCAGCTGTGGCGGGACAGAAGGAGTCGATATACTCGGACCTGCAATCAGCATAACAAAAAGAAGGTGGTAAGCGGACTAACATTCATATAGCTGAATTAACTAGAATCAGCATAGTGACGTACGGACTCATGGAAAATTGTATTTGAGAGGCTTGGTGTGCAACCATGTTTTCCATGCATTCACGTGACAATCGATTCGTTTCACCATGGTACTCAAGGGAAATCCATTGCTGAACAAGATAATACACCGAGGTGAAAAATAATATACATCCAAATCACATAAAAAGAAACAAGTAATAGAAGAAGCACGGGAATATTAATATAAAAGTAAAAAAGAAATGTCTAATACCTCTTTCGCATCCACGTTTTGTTCTTTTACAGCTCCTGGTAGCTTGCTCTGAAGTATTGACATCAACAGGCCAAAATTCAAACACACTACGATTACATAAAAGATATAGAACATACCACACGTCTAGAACATTATATGCCAATAATTGGGAAGCCCCAGTCAATTCAAATGTCGCGGGAAAAGTAGAAATCAGCAGAACTTATAACAAATTCACCCATGAGCAGTTCAAAAAAACAAAATAAAAACAAATTCACCCATGCTCATGATTAAAAAAATCTTGTTCAATAGTTAACTGTTGACTAGTATCTTTTACATTAATAATTTCACCACTGCTAGTGCTCAATCTTTTAGTTTTCATAATAGTAAACAACTAAACACTGCAACACAAGAGAAAAACAAATTGTATAAATTTCAAAAAAGACACGAGATATTGTACCTGTTTCTTGGAGTTCTGCTTTATAGCTTGTTCCTCCTCGTCACGAGCTGTGTTTGACTTCTTCGATGGGTGCTGAAGATGTTGCATTGATGGGCGCAGTTGCACAACTGTATGAACAGGGTTGAGGTGCAACTGCAAAAAGAATCAAAAAAAGAAGCATCTTCATTACAAACCATTTAACCTGCTGTAAATGCCTAACTTCCCTGTATTCCTTACAAACAAGATACCCTAAATCCCCACCCCATTATGAACATGGAGGAAGAATAGAGCATAGAGAAATATCAACATGGACACGGTTGCAAAAAGGTGAACTAGATTCATCATGTAAAAAGAAGATGCAATGATAGAACACATACACAGTTCATGTGGACGAAACTGAGAAATAGACGCATGATAATACAGCTTAATGCTTTTTAGGAAAACTGGAAAGTAGCAATGTAATTCCTATGACGACTCCACATCTGAACTGCTAAATATAAAATATTGATGCTGTGATGCAAATAAATTCGACAACTCCACAAATGAACTGGTAAATACTGTTGTGTCTATATAATTTTTTTAATGCGTGACATAGAAGGTGAAAATGAACAGAACACACACCTCATTTCTCGTCAGAATCCCTACAGCATAAGCAGTTGCTGTCTGTGGCTGCCACGCAGATGACAACACCTAAATAAAATTGAAAACATCATATTATTAGCAAAATTATAGATATATAAATATAAGAGAATGCTAAGAGGAAGGAACAAAAGAATCACAATCCTAAAAGTCAATAATATTCTGTTCTGGATAAAACCAAGCACATATTTCATAACTACTTGTGGTCTAAGCGATAACTTGACAAACATGGCATTTGACATACCCTGCAAATAGTTATAACTGTTTCTCTAGGTTATGCACTTATGCAAAGAAAGCACTCATGATTTCCCCACAATAGCAACATCCCGTTATCAGCTACAAAATAGGCTTCTAACTTAAGATCATCAGTTAGGCTGGTAACTGTTTCATTCTTCAGTGGGCCAAAACTAAGTTCCTCTCTTAAGCTACTAATTTGATATGTCTTATGGCAGAAAAGTAACATCAATATACAAATCTATATCAAATAAAGTTCCCAATAGCATAAAGTGTTTTTATACATGACTTTTCACACTACATGGACATTCAAATAATACAAACCTGTTTAGGCAGAGCTTTGTCACCGTCAACATCATCATAATTTTCAGAATCAACTTGAACAGACATTTCAACCTCAACTTCAGAAGTTCCTGGTTTCACTCTAACCTGCAAAACAAAAAAAACAAATACATTGGCAACTCAAATGAATCAGAAGTTTAAACTATATTACACCTTAGGCGTTTTAGAAAAGCTGTTAAGTGTTGCATACATACCTGCTCACACCTCTCTTCTAGTTCATAAGGCCGCCAGCTTGGGCGTAATGGGTATTGCAAAACATATATCTGTAGGAAGTTATAAATTGTCAGTAAAAACTCGCGTCCAAGTAACTTGCTTCGGTTCATGCGAATATACAAAATTTCCAAATGTACAAATTTAAACGTATATATTAACACACCATAAATACGTATGAAAGAAAAAGCATGCGGGTCTTAGGGGTTGTTTTAAATTGCTTATTTTGAGTGCTAATCACCTTAACAATTTTAAAAATGTAACGTGTAACAAACTTATTTATCATTTAGCTTTTACGTCATTTTACACTTCAAAATCACTCATTCGGCTACGTCACCAAACACTTCCATAAAATAGAAAGCTACCACTCACACACCTACTACTAACTGCTAACTGATACGACTAGTTTTGCCAAACAAACACCTT
This sequence comes from Tanacetum coccineum, assembly GCA_026074375.1. NCBI lineage: Eukaryota > Viridiplantae > Streptophyta > Magnoliopsida > Asterales > Asteraceae > Tanacetum > Tanacetum coccineum. The sequence continues at coordinate 15,497 of BQNB010126966.1, read as the reverse complement.
TTAAAACTACTTGAAACAACGATTAACCGTATAAACACTAACAAAAAGTTAAAACGTTTTGCATTTCCTAAAAAGGCTACTATTTAAATGTTACTTGAAGAAAAAGGATTAGGATCCTCTAAAGTTCAAATGAACTTTAGAGGTAAAGTTCTCTCACAAAGGTAATACCGAGGCCCACTGCGGGACCCGGTTTTCTTTTTATTTGTGAGGGAACTTTACCGAACTTTAGAGGATCCTAATCCTTTAAAAAAATAAATCGCTACTCGCTGCTACCCTAAAACCATTTGAAACAAATATACAAACATATAAAGACCTAAAAATAACGAAATCACAATTCACATTACAAAAATGAAACCTTAGAATCAGCATCAACCGAAGAATTAAAATAAACATCAATCTCCCTGACAACTTGATCCTCATCATCAACTTCCATCTCTTTAACACCATTATCAACATCCACACCATCATCTAACGGTTTCGAGTGATCATCTACTACCTCTACCTTAGGAACAACAACGGGTGGTTGTTCGAGTTTAGGTTTAGGGAGGGGTTTAAATTTGGAGTTTTTAGGGGCGAATTTGGTGGGTTTAGTGACTGATGGTGCTTTTGATGGACCGTCTAGGTCTCCGAAGTCGATGTCCATGGTGGTGGTTTGTGGAGGTGAAAATGGTCGTGTGTGTTTCTTTGGGGTTTTGGGGTTTAACGGAGCCGGGTTTTTTTTTTTTTTTTTACTTTGGTACCACGGAGTTGAAAGGTAAAAATATGGGTATTTTAAAAAAAAAAAGGAAAAAGGGTTAGTAGCCTCTTATTTTTCTTCCCACGTTCAAAAAAAATTAGAAAAATATACGAGATTATTTGGGCCGGCAACAACGACGCATGACTCGAAAACACTAAATCTTGTGTGGTTTTGGCGTGCTTGCGTCGCGTTTTTTGGGAAACGCCTTGTACCGAAGGCTTTAAGAATGTTAGGTTGTTTGTGATATTTTTAACTTTTTAACCTAAACATAATCGTGTCATTATTTCACTTTTCACCTCAGTGTCACATCATCATTCAGCATATCATCACTACTCTCACCTTTCACACACAATCGTCATCACTTATATCATCTTTCACTCATAATGGTCATCACTTCGCTTATCTTACAACCTATTTTTTAAACTATTCTAATTAAAATTAAACTTTTAATCATAAACTATTATTTTTAGTTAAAATGGGTGTATGTTTCAAAAGTCTAGTACAAAATGGATGCATTATTTATAAATTAATATGTTGCGTGATCGAATCATTCAGAAGTCTAGTACGAAAATGAGTGCATTTTTCAAAACTAAGCTAAAAACTTTTATTCATAATTAAAAACGTTACATTAACAATAGAAAACATTATATTATAAATACTTTATATGAGACAAGACTCTAGAAACATTATTCATGATATTAAAAACTGAAATTAAACTTCACGAGAAAGGTGTTCGACCAAATCGGTATGAAGGTTTTGATGCGCTTATGACGATTTGATTTGTATGATAACTTGTAGCATTTGTTCATGGGATCGTACGAGGTCGCCCGGTTGATGTGCTTCCTCCAGATACCAATCGCGAGATATCACCTGTTTTGTGTTTTCGAATCATGTTATGTAATCGGATGCATGTGTTGGGGCAACATTGACTAAGATCTTCTTTATGTTTTAGCGATAACAAATATACGTTCGCAACACTTAAAATCACATTTCGATGGCCAAAAATGGTCAAAACCATAACAGTGGTTCTTGCGCGCTATTGGCACGTTTTTTATTTGTCGGTTCTCCTCTAACCCGACACATGTGGATCTCTCAATACAGTTATGAATAAGATATTTGGATTATTAGAAACACTCGAATCGAGGTTTAGAATTAGAGAGGAACAAAAACAAGTCCTCTCATTTTCAACTCAACCACCTAGGGGTGGCCTAGTGGTAAAAGGACTTGCAAGTATCACACTAAATGGTATGAGGTCCCAACTTCGATTCCAGCTAGGTGTAAACAACTCTGAAGTGGCCACGCCAACCTCCTGAAAAGGGAGGGCTTTACCTGGTTTGAGTCTGTATGGCGGTGGGTTCAAACCTCGTGGATTAGTCTGCCTAAAGAGCGAAAACCATGGTTACAAAAAAAACGCCAACTCATTTTATTTATCAATTGCATCTAGCCAAGGCCAAAACTACATTTCTAAACCTAGTAGAATCATACTTTCAACATACCATCAAACGAAAGTATTCATTTGACCTTCATCCATATTTACGTTATCTCTAATCATGTAACGGGTTTTACTCTCGTATTGGTCAAACTAAGTCAAATGTCACTTTGGGTAGATGCATCATTTCCCTTTACGGGATGTGCTTGACTTGAGATGCAAAGCACTTAGCTTGTTTGCATCAAGATGATTAGTGATCATGTCCAATTGTACATCATTGTCACGTAGAATGCCCGACTAGGTTGTCACGTAGAGTGCAGACTTGACCAACCCGCTGCAGAATTATAGGAATACTTACACATTGCATTAGCGAGGGTGACGGACAATAGAATTAGAGAGAGAAACTAGGGAGTAGTACATGATTAGGTAAACACGTTTATTTACCCATACGAGTTCCACATATTTACTTTTCTTGCATAATTAGGAGTAGTTAGTTGTTTAGTTAAAAACCCCTCTTCAAAACCCGAGATTTTTACTCGCTTTCAAAAAACATAAAAAATACAAAATACTCATCCCTCAATCTTTAGACCCTAGTAACGTACAATTCGAGCCTACCCAAACTATTCCCCTAGAGAATGATAATAACCCCTCCGAGTCTTGCCTATACTACACTACAACAGTTAGGTACTATGTCTAGGAGGGTTGTAAAACTTTTGCGTTTGCAACACTTCGCATCAAGTTTTTGGCGCCGCTGTCGGGGAATAGTCCAGGTTTTGGATTCTATTTAGCTTAGGTCTACTCACTAGATTCCTATCAAGTGAGATTTTCTTTTTCTTTTTAGGTTAGCTTTCTCGTAGTCTATCTTTTCTTCGTTCCCTTTGTTTTGTAATTTTCTTTTCGTTAACCATCATGGGAGACGAAAATCAACCCCGTACTTTAGGAGATTATTCCTAACCAAGCCACGAGGGCTATCGAAACACTATTAAGCTCCCTGAAGGAGACAATGTGGTGCCTCTGCGACCCGACACCATCCGATTGGTGCAAAACGGATGTGCACTCCACTGACTCCGGTCCAAAGATCCAAATCAACACCTTAAGGATTTTCTAAAACTCGTGGACTCACTTTACCTTGGAGTTGAAAATAGGGAAAAGACGCGACTGCGTTTATTTTAATTTTTCCTTCGCGATCAAGCTAGCAATTGGCTTGAACGTCTACCCACGAGATGCATCTCCACTCGGGAAGATCTCACTACCAGTTTCCTTGCTTAGTTTTTCTCACCGAGAATAACTACCAAACTCATAAATGACATCTTGATGTTCCAACAACATTATGGTGAATCTCTTTCTGAAGCATGGACTCGTTTTAAGGACTTACTTCAAAAAGTCCCTCATCATGGCATCGATCTTTGGCTCCAAGTCTAAATCTTTTATGACCATGTCAATCAAGCCATAAGGCACGCGATCGATCATTCGGCTGGTGGCAAGCTACATGACAAAAGCGTCGAGGAATCTTGGGAAATTATAAAGGACCTCGCCCTCTATGACAACGAAAGTTGGAAAGACCTAAGAGACTTCGCTAAACCAGTCAATGCAATCTCTTTGCCTCAAGATGTCTCAAGTACATCTGACCGTTGTCTCGTTGAGCTAGAAAATCAAGTCCAATGCTTGATGTAAACTCATCTTGCTCCTAAATCATCCGTTCAAGTGAACAAAATCGCTTTTTCATGTGAGATTTATGGTGGTCCCCGTGACACTCAATATTGCATAAAAAATCCTGAGCAAGCTTTTGTTGATTATGCATCCTCGCGTACCGACAATACTTTTAAACCTGAGCAAAACAGCCTTGGTGACACCTATAATCCATCATGGAAAAGTCACCCAAGCCTTAGGTGGAGGCAACCTCAAATTTTCAAAACAATTTTTCAAACCCACCTAATCGTTTTCAAACAAACAGCTCGTTCCCAAACCGCACCTTCAACAACAATCCTCAAAGTTTTGAATTTTAATCAAATCTCAGAAAAATGGTGTCTAACTTTATGCAATCTCAAGACGTTATGTTATCCAAGTTTGAAGTCGATTTCAACAACAACAAAGTGATATGACCAATACAACTGACACTTTCTTGAAGGTCATCAATGATCAAATGACGGGTGCACTTCCAAGTGACACGGTTAAGAACCCGAAATTGAATCTAAATCCCACCTCTTTAGTTTCGTCTCCTTGTCCAATCCTTTCAATTCGGCCAATGCTATCAAAACGTATTTCAAATCAACAAATACTTTTCAAAAAGTCCAATCGCAAGTCAATACTTTAACGGTAAACGAAATTGAAACACCAAATCAAAAGAACCCGAAAATGCTCTAGAAGATGATTTTAAGGATATGCATCTTAATCTACCGGTTCTTGAAGTTTTAGCTCATGCTCCCATATATAACGCCATCTTGGATAAATATGTCGAGAGCCTTGAGTTAGGCAAAAATAGGTCCGCATTCATTGAAAGCGAAATGTCGAAGAAAATGAAGAATCTTGAATTATTCATCTTACCTTGTGAACTAGAAGACTCCAATCCTTTTAATACCTTAGCCGATTTAGGGTCATGCGTGAATTTAATCCCATTATATCTCTTCAAAATGCTAAACATTAGATTATTAGAAGAGACCGACAATGTCCTAGGGTTAGCGGATGGAACTAAAGCGTATCCCGTAGGAATTGTGAGAAATGTAGAGGTATATGTAGGAAAGTTAGAACTTTTGGAGGACTTTTACGTCATAGATATGGAAAAAGACCCTACGTGTCCTTTACTTGCTGGTAGAGGAGTTTTAGCAACTGCTAGTGTCGTAATAGATTGTAAGAAATTTAAGATAGCGCTAGGAGAAGGAATCACTAGGTCGATATTTTAGGTTAGAAAAGGTGACTACGATCATGAGGATACACCATATTGGACTACCATAGAGAGATGTAACTTTTATGACTCGCGACCTAGCACAAGTAACATAGGTACCCAACCCCCATACTATTTGGAAAAAGAATTTAAGGATAGCCATGTGTCCGGGGAATAGGAAATAGCTAGGGACACCGAACTTAATCCTTTTAGGGATGTGTTAGTGTTTAGAAAAATGGTGGAATTCCTAGGAGCTATACCGATTAATTTTAAGGGAAATATGTAGGAATCGAATGATATGATTGAGAAAAAATAGATTGGAATAAGCCACCAAAGGAAGGAGATGGTGCATGGCACATTATGATTGAATTGATATATCCCGACGGAGAGAAGTTTAATAGAGTTTTTAGTCAATTCCCACCACTAGAAAACTATCCGAAAAAGAAAAACCAAGCGGTATCCTTGACTTGGAACATTTTTATGATATATAGGAGAATGACTCCGAGTCTAGCTACAAGACTCGTTAATAAACAAAAGCGCTTATTGGGAGGCAACCCAATCTTTTTATTTTATGCATTTTAAGAGTGTCGTGTGTTTTAATCTTTACTATTTGTCTTTGATGCGGTCGTTGTAGGACTTCTACACGAAGTTTTACAACTCCCTAGGCAGTGCACCTAACCGTTATAGTGTAGTAAAGGCAAGACACGGGGGTTGTTATCGTTCTCTAGGGGAATAGGCGTCAGTAAAGGTCCTAATTGAATGTAGCTAAGAACTAAAGGTTGAGAGAAGATTATTTTTGTATTTTATTTTATTTTATGAAAGCAATTTAAATCTCGGGTTTTAAAGGTGGTTTGTTTTAAACTAATAATTAAAACTAAATTAAGCTAACTAAGATTTAGGGGAATTCGTATGATGGGAGAATAGTGTTTACTTAATCATGTATGATCCTTGGTAGCTTCTCCTAACTCTATTGCCTTGTCACACTTGTGATGTATATGTAGGTACTATTCTAATGCATGGCGAATTACACGAAAACGCCGTCTACGAAATAACTAACTAGAGCAACGCACAAGTGATGTGGGTCATTGTGTGGTGTATATTTAAGATGTTTCAAGTTTTAAATTTATATTTTGTCGACTTAACCAAAAATGCCACTTTAACGGGCAGTGTACCCGGTCAGTGGTAGATTCGTGGTAAGTAGGGTGTCGAACACTTAAAGCGAGGTTAAATCTCTCAATTTATTTATATTTTGGTTATCTAATCTATGTTAAATCTAATCTAAGTCAAACCTATGCTAAACCTATGTTAGTTCTAATCCTAATTCTAACAGGTAAAAGGGGGGTTTCAGCCTGAGAGACTGGCACAGGTTGGTCGGTGACTACAATCAATTCAAGACACTTTAACCCACGCAAGCTAATTAACAGAAGATAAAAGAGCGGTCGAGCCTTATATAAGAAAACTGTATTAACCATTATTAATCCGATTAAAACGTTGGTTTGTTTATTTAGTGCAATGATTTCTTCTCTCGAGGTGGCATATCATTCTTAAGACTTAGGCGGGACTTCTTCCTAAGACCTAGACACATTAATTCTGTCACAATTAAAGCGTCCGCATAAAGCATCCTTATTTGCTGATTATAATCTATCTTAGGGATTAAAGCAATGGTGATCTTGTTAAACCTTAGCTCATAGAGACTTTACCCACTTACTGCTTAATGGCAATTTATACACTAGTAGTCCACTTGTCCAACTATCCAATGGAATCAGTACGTTATTTGTTGAATTATCTAGGTTCACCTTCTAGTCAACACGTTCAATAAACCATTGGCAATATCCAATTAACTAGTTAAGCCCGAAGCGTATCCTAGACACAGATTTAGAAGGACAATACTTGTGATCCTATGATTCTAGATGTATAAATCACTATATGGAGAGCTATCTCAGACTCTAGATTAATTGGTCTGTATCACTAGATCTAGTTGAATGATAGGTCGCATACAAAAACACATAAACAAGTATAAATTGATAAACATAAACAAGCATACAACGATAAATCAAGAAATCGAGATAAACAATACCAAACATTCAAATCTTCATATTAATGGCTAATACTCGAAGGTATTAGCCTTTAAACGTCATAATAAATACAAGAGCAGTTATTTAGCCAAGGTAAACTAACCGAGTTAACGAATGATACTAAAAATTGAATGATTACTAAAGTATATGGAAATACACGATGTCTCCTATGGAATTGATAACGTTGCTTGACCTCTTCTGCTCTTTTTCTCCTCTGAAAATCGACATTTGTGGTTTAGGTATCGAGAATATAATTTAGCACACACAAAACTCATTTTTCAGTTTTGTATTTATATGGTTTAGAAGTCGGTTCGATACGGCGTATCCAAGGATTAGATACGACGTATTGGGGATTTCTTGGAGTAGGGACCATGTTTGATATCTTCTAGAATATTCATATACTATACGGCGTATTGAGTCTCTCTGGATACGGCGTATTGAGCTTTATTCCTTTGTGGTCTTTGGTGAGTACAGGCACGGATACGCCGTATCTTCCTTGATGGATATAGCGTATTGGTCTTCAGAATAGTAATCTTCAAAATATCTTCGTTTAAGCTCCAGAATGCGTGCCTTTTGCTAATATTCACCAAGTACTCCATAATTACTGCAATTCTCAAATATAAACGATTAAGTAACAATTCTTTGCAATAACTACACAAAATGGGTTAGTAACATGAGATAAATGATGCTATAAAATAGACGTTATTTGATGTCATCAAATATCCCCCCACTTGAATCCTACTTGTCCTCAAGTAGCCTTTAGAAGTTTATATAAATGTATCCCTAAGGATATTTTCCGTTAAAGCATTTATTTGATCTATTACAAGTACACAACCAAACACCTCACGAAATAATGATGTGAAAATACTCAAATCACTCAACTAATCTATGTGGTAACATGTAACTAATTCGCTCAATTGCTAGGTCGTGATGAGTATTCTATCATAAGCTTGGCAAGGATACACATCTCCACCACTAAAGCCAAGGAGTAACAAGTTTATAAAGGTAAATATGGGTTTTTGTATGGAAAGGCTTACGGCTGATCATTATACAATCTTTCACCAGAAGTACCACTCCAACAGGGCAGCTGAAGCACACATACATGGCCGTAACGACGGAATAGACATGTGTGTTCGATCACATCCCTATTCGAATTTAACCAACGGTTAGGATGAAGAATGATATAGGGTAGGAACCTTCTAACTTTCACCAATAGTAATAAACCAACAAGTCAACCGAGACATGCATACATGGCCGTAACGACGGAATAGACATGCACGCTCGATCACATCCTCATTCGCGTAAAACCCATGGCTAATCATCAGGTGAGAGGGAAGTAAATTGTTGTTAAATAAAAATCAAGAAACAAATAGATTAGGACTAAGATATAAGTTGCTAGACACTTTTTCCCGACCGTTATCATGACAAAGACACGACTATTTATAACGTCTTGATCATAGATCAAAAACAACAACCTAAGTTAGCGTTCCCATAACGGTCAACTTCCCAATCATCCCAAAACTTTACCTACTCTACGAGGTAAGTGGTGATATCATCCACTTTGTACAATACTTTACATCGTTGATTTTTATCAACGAATAATCGATCCTTCGTGTAATTCCTTCGGTTCTTGCTTTGTGAAATGATTATCTTCAAACTTTCCTTCTTTTTGTGTTGCAAATTTTCTCTTTTTTTTTGTTTTTTTATTTTTTATTTTTTTTTTATTTTTTTGCAGTCTAACTATATACGAAACTCAGAGTAGTTTCACCATCTTCACGATCATAATAATTCTGGATAATTCCTTCGATAGTTCCTTCGTTCTTCGGATTCACCAATAATTGTGATGGTAGTAAAATCACATAAGTTTTGACTATAATATACATTCTCATTTGCAATGTGCAAATTTCCAACCGCACCAAATATAGAAAATGACACAAGACTCGGGAAATACAAACTTTACACTTTAAGCAACTAGCAACTGTAAATTAAACTTAATCTAACAGGGTAGGTTAAGGTGTAAGGGTGTAACGAAACAAATAATTGGTGTAGTTCCTAAAGGATTGGCTCTACGGGTTGTTCTAGTGGATCTTCACTCTAAAGATGAGAGTGGAAAAGGGTTTAAACTGGAGGTTAACTAACCGGTGTAGTTAGTTAATAAACAACATGGATAGGCTTTTTGGGTGTAATCCTAAAAATTTACCAATGTAAACAAGTTACTCCAATTAAATCCATAATACTCATTATTGTGGTCTCGAGTGATATACCAAGCCAAGTTCTAAAGTCCACTACATCACCGGCACACTCATATTTTGTGGAATTTGGGTAAACATTTGGAAACGGATAGGCTAAATTCTCACAATATCTAACAAGGGTTATTGTGTGCGGGTTTATAATCAAGTAATTTTTTTGAATTTTTTTTAAATTTGAGCATAATTTAAGCATTTTAATCATTTTAATGTGAAAAATAGGACAAGTAAACATTCTAATTCCATCCCCCCACTTGAATTATACAACGTCCTCGTTGTATAGATAAAATATTAAAAATACGGGAATTAAAAAGAATTAGAATGAGAAACTTCCCTGATATTTGCTCGGTAGATTCTCCAAGTTGCGTTTATGAGCAAGATTGTGTGTTGAAAAAGCGTCTGAATCCTAGCACGAACATCACACACACAGAATTCCAGAAAATATGCATTCCACCAGCTTCGTCGATATTTCTTTCACGGGTTTATGTATTTAACATAGGAAAAACTTGTGCATTCCTATCTTTGTACCTACGGTTAATTTAAACTAAACTAAACAAACTAAATACGGGTCAGTCTGGTGGATATGGCGTATCAAGTTAATGAATACGTCGTATTGCCAGAACTGACAATAATGTTTTAAAAGTGCATAAAAGTAAAGACTGATAACGTCCAGACAATTAAGACGCCGTATGGTATGGAGCGGATACGCAGTATTGATGTCTGGGAAGACAGACTCGATAACAAAATTAAATAATAATCCGGGTTGTCTCCCGAGAAGCACTTTTGTTTACAGCGAAGTCTTTAAGTTAGACTTTTCTTCAACTCCCACACATTTGAAATCATCTCACTTTTCTCCATTCATGCATTTGGTGTGAATATCTTGCTTGGCTTCGTAACATATTCATGAACTATGGTGCTGAACTTACTGCCAGGCTTGATTCTATCATACACAAACAAATCAAAACGTCATACCATGACATATATGTAAAAATATGAGAACCTGTTTAATAGTTAGAAACATCATGACATAAATGTACAGATAGATATGAACAAAAGATAAGGATAGGAGGGATCATGGGTCTGGCTGTTGTGGGTCCTGCTGTATTGCGGAGGTGCTGGCCTCTTCAGTCCTCTGCCTGGTGCGTCTCTAGAATGATGCAGGTGAGCTCCCTCAGAAAGTCCCACCGAATGCCTGGTATGTCAGCCCACTAGCATCCATCAACTGTGCCATACACGAAATCATCCATGTGAAGAATCTCCCATGATCACGTAAGGTCTCGACATCTCTACGCAGTCCCTGCACCTCCTTCTTTAGTCTCCCTAATCTCTGAGGCATAGTCCTAGCAGCAGCTGGTGGTGGTGGTGGTGGCTGCTGAGGTGCCTACACGGGTACCGAAACAGCCTAGTCACCCTCATCAACTGCAGGAGCATCCTCAGCGACTACAGGGGCATTAGCCGTAACATCAGGCTGCCTCTCTGGTCCCATGGCCAACCAGGCCCACATATCATCAACCTCCATACAGATCTGTAACCTCACCAGCTCACCCATATTGATAATCGAAAGCTCAGGGGAAATAACCGTCAATCCTCTAAGTATCTCCGTAGTCAGGAGTCCAAAATGCTTAGCCAATCAAGCTACAAACTGCCTACCAAAAATATGAGCCCTGCTCTTCCTCCTAGCAGCAAACCTCCTCAGATATCGAGCTAACAAGTAAGGGATGTTGACCGATCCAACATCCAGCCCTCTCAAATAAAACAAATTAGTCACGGTCACCTTTTCAGGTACCTGAATCCTCCTAGCAATACTGTGTGCCATCATACGATGGCAAAGTCTCAACACCGGATCTCTAATCAAAGTGTAGGAAGGGGAGGTCCCAAGAAATCTCCATCAGTAGAAATACCCCTCCAATAATCATGTAGATCCCCCTTCCCAGGGATTATCCTCCCACTCTCACTCCAATACTTAACAAAACCGGGGGAATCTATCTCCTCCCCGATATGTAATCCCAATGCCAGAATAAACTGCCTCCGACTCAATCGTCTCCTCGCTCCACCTAACTAAAACTGAATAGTACTAGGAGCATCCAAGTCAAGCAATACCTCACCAAATCTAAGCGTGCTAAGGAACTCCAGAATGAGCTCCCTAACCAGAGATCCTCTAGTATCAAACAGCCTCCCCCAGGCTCGACTAGTGAATACAACTATATCGGCATCATCACGGTGCTCCATAACCATCCTAGCAAACAAACCATCCCTTATAAGCTCGGGTATCCCCTGAAAATCCACAACCTGTACACTGTGTATCTCTTGACTGTAAATCCTCTTCAACCTCTCCTTGAAGTCCGCAATATCCGCATCAGTATACTCAAGACCCTGGTACCTAAGAAATGGGTGTCTCTGCTCACGTGGTGGTAAGGGTGCCATATCTGCAAAATTAACTACAAAAGCACAAAGATTATAGAATTTTTAACCTTCTGTTCTGAGAGTGGATATGGCGTATTAAAAAATAGATACGCCGTATAGGGATCTATATGCTTAATACGCTGTAAAGGAACTTAATCAAGTTCTAAGGCATATCATCTAATCCAAACCCTAACCCTAATTAAATTCGACCAAATTAAATCGAAAAAGAAAAAAGGTTAAAATACATTACCGATGGATCGAGATGAAAGAGGAAACGAATACTTGATCGAATCACAAACGATCTCCAAAGATATTAATAAAAACTTGTGTATGTGGTAGTGAAAATGTTGGGAAATATACATTCTTAACTTAGTACTGTTAGTTCTATACTTAGTACCGCTAGTTATAGTTAGTACTGACAGTACAAAGTGTTAAGTACTGCTCAAATAGTTACTACTGTTAGTATAAAATAGTTAGTACCGTTTAAGAGATATGTATGAGATATTGTAGGAAAAGATATGTATTATCTTTTACGCGTTTTGTAAGCCTGTTAGGGTTTATCCTTGGTCTATAAAAGGAACCCTACGGCATTAGAGAGATGACACACATTGACAACACACAGATCTCATCTCATACAATCATATCTCATAGTTAGTAATCTGTAATCATATTAGCAGATTAATAGAAATTAAAGTTTAGTATTTATTATTCTTCTTAATACTATTGTGTAGATTCCGCATATACAATAAGTATTCATAGTCAGTGTTTCTCTATAGTCAATCTGTATTTATACAAGTTGGCTATCACCCTTAGCAGGCTGCAAAGATCTGTTCAGTTTGGGACTCACAAGTGGTATCAGAGCCTGTAAGAAACTCTGAGTAAGAAGAACAAAAACCAGTTATAACCTAACTTACAAATCAATTCAATGGCTGGATCACAAGATGATATTTCACCACCACCACCACCATCACAAACACCAACACAACAAACTCCTCACACTGTTTCAACCATCAAACTTCTTATTCTCAAGAAGGGAGAATACGACATATGGGCCATGAAAATGGAACATTATTTAGCCCATACAGACTATCCTATCTGGGAAGTTATACAAAATGGAAATGGACCTGTATCAATCACCACAGATACGCAAGGTCAAATCAAGGTTCTGCCTCCAAGGACTGCAGAAGAGATCTTAGCCAGAGAAAGAGAAAGAAAAGCTAGGACCACTTTGCTTATAGCTTTACCAGAAGATCATCTTACTAAATTTCATAAAATGACTGATGCTAAAGAGATGTGGGATGCCATCAAATCTAGATTTGGTGGAAATGATGAATCAAAGAAGATGCAGAAGTATATTCTAAAGCAACAGTTTGAAGGCTTCTCTGTATCAAACTCAGAAGGACTACATAAAGGCTATGACAGGTTTCAAAGTCTTCTGAGTCAATTAGAGATTCATGGTGCAGGCGTCTCTACTGAGGATGCAAATCAGAAATTCCTTAGATCTCTACCTTCTGCTTGGTCTCAGGTTTCCTTGATCATGAGGACCAAGCCAGGAGTGAACAGTCTCAGCTTTAATGATCAGTATAATAATATAAGAGTCTTTGAGAATGATGTTAAAGGCTCTACTGCATCATCCTCTAGCACGCAGAATGTGGCATTTGTCTCTGAGAACACTAGCAGTACTAATGATGTTAGTACCGCTTATGGTGTTTCTAATCCTTCTGGTCAAAACTCACAATATGAACATGCTTCATCATATTCCTTACTTGCAAATCAATCCAGTTGCCCTCAATTGGATCATGAAGATCTGGAACAGCTTGATGAATTTGACTTAGAAGAAATGGACTTGAAATGGCAGGTGGCCATGATTTCAATGAGAATGAAAAAGTTCTACAAAAAGACAGGTAAAAAGCTATAATTTAATGCTAAGGAACCGGTTGGTTTTGACAAAACCAAAGTCGAGTGCTATAGTTGTCACAAGACAGGGCATTTTGCTAGAGAATGCAGAACCAAGGGAAATCAAGATAGTAGGAGGAGAGATGCTTGGAACTCTGGAAATAAGGATGGGAGAAGATCTGGTAAGCAGGAGGACTCTAAAGCTTTGGTGACTATTGATGGAGAAGGTGTTGATTGGACCAGTCACTCAGAAGAAGAAGAAGATTTTGCTTTGATGGCTTGCAACAGTTCAGGCAAAGACACAAAGGTACAATTTTGTTCTAATGAATGTGTTGCATCATATAATAAACTTAAATAATTGTGTGATGAACAAAGAGCACAACTTAGTGATGCAAGCATAGAAATTAAGGCATATACTCAAGCATTAAAGAAAGTTGAAGCACAATTGGTTGCTCATCAACAAGGTCAACTTTGGTATGAGGAAAAGATAAGGTTTATGAAAATAGACTTAGATGATAAAACAGATGTCCTTACATACCATAAGAAACTATTGGCAGAAGCTGAAAAAGAAAAAGAAGATTTAAAAGCTAAAGTAGAAAAATGGCACAACTCTTCTAAAAATCTTAGTCTTTTGCAAAATAGTCAGATGAGTGCTAATGATAAATTTGGACTTGGGTATGGGGATCACAGATATGATGGCATTTTGAGTTATGAAAATGAAGTTTTACAAAGTGTGTTTATGAATAAGGAAAGTGATTTAGAAAATCAACCTTTGTATGATAGGTTTGTTACAGCAAAAGGAATGCATGCTGTACCCCCACCCATGACAGGGAATTACATGCCATCTGGACCTGATATTGAAATAGATTACTTACAATTTACATATGGTCCAAAACAGACTTCCTCCACAGAACAGACTCAACCTAGTGAATCTGAAACCCAAACCAGTGATTTGATACCTGTGAATCTAACATTAGTACTGAGACACCTGAATTAGTGTCTAAACTAGTTGTTACTGAATCTAATGTAGCATGTCAACCTAAGGTCTGGTATGATGCTCCTATCATTGAGGAGTATGAATCAGATAGTGAAAATGAGTATGTGTCTATACCAACAAAACAACAAGAAACACCTAGTTTAGCTAACCAGCAAGTAAAAACTCCTAAGGAAAATGTTAAGAGTCAGTTCACACATAGTCAAAAACCTAAAGTTGACAAGAAAGATTTGGGGTATGAGTTTACTGTAAGAGCATGTTTTGTATGTGGTAGTCTAAATCATTTAATTCGAGATTGTGATTTTCATGAAAAGAGGATGGCAAGAAAAGCTGAGTTAAACAATGGTTGGAATAATGTGCAAAAAGTGAATAAACAAAATCAATTTGTTCCTTCCGCAGTACTAACTAGAACTGGTAAAATTCCAGTTAGTACTGCTAGAGCTAGCAGTACTAAAAATTTTAGTACCGCTAGCCAAAGTTTTAACAGACAGACAGTACTAACTAGTACTGCCATAAAAGTTAATATTGTTAAGCCCATTGTGAATAGAGTTAGACCAGCAAATTTTTTTTCATAAAACTCATTCACCATATACAAGGTCTTTCAAAAAGACAACAGTACTTAGAATAGATTTTTCAAATCAAAAACTTAATACTGCTAAGGTAAATGCAGTTAGTACTGTTGGGGGACAAAGGGAAACCGCTGTTAAGTCCTCAACAGGTTGTAATTGGAGACCACAAAGAACCAACTGGCACAATATCTCCAAATACAATAGTGGATCCAATCTAAGAAACTGTTACACTTTCAAAGATCCACTAGGCAGACTCAAGCCCAAACAG
>BQNB010126965.1:0-16541 GCA_026074375.1 Tanacetum coccineum | reverse complement strand
TCAATTTAAAAACCAGCTTAATTAGGGTTTGTGAGGTTATGTGTAATCAATATCAAGTCTAACCCAAGAACAACAATCTTGCACACAACCAACCTCCCTTGTGCTCTTTTATTAATGAATAAATTACAAAAAGACTACTCCTTAAATGAGTTATAGCAAGACGAATACAAAAGACAATGAACAATCCCCACTAAGTGGATCTTGTTCTTTCCTCACTACAAAAACACTCAACACTCAAAAACAAAGACAAAACGTATTGATCTTGATACAGAACACACAAAGTTATCAAGAATGATAACCTGAACAACTAGACTAAAGATAGAATAAAGAAATAAACGATTTGAGAGAAATAAGAGCTTGAAAGCAAAAGGTAACAAACCCTAGATATAAATCGTGCTTATATAGAGCATAAAGTTACAACTAGGTCCCTCAACTCTAGAACTTGACCAATCCAGCTGGAACTTCTATCAGCAACATAACAACTTCCGCAACTTGAAACTTTAGGCCCCTGAAGTATTTTAGATCAGAAGCCTGCATATTTTAACAGCATCCCTCAAACTGATGAGCTTGATTCTTCTTTTCCTTTCTTTGAGACATGTTGTTGATCCCACTTGAGTAGATCTTGAATTCCTTAGCTTGTGTAAGGTTTAGTTATGCGAGATAAATCCTACACACCTATGATATAAACTTTGTAAAATATATCAAAGATTATGCGGAATCTAATCTTTGATCAATAAGAAGAATATGCAATAGAACAGAAATTCTAATGCACACACAGATTAACAAACAAAGCTTCAATATATTAATACGAACACTCTAACTAGTATTAGGGTTACAAAACCTTAAAGCTATAACGATATCAAAACAAAAGATTTATAGATTATGTTATCAAACTTTATGCCTTAAGACCTCCTTTTATACACCAAGGAGTCCTAGTCGATTTACAATATAATCCTAAAACATAGAATATTCTCTATGATCTATTCTATAAATAACTAATTCTTATCACGTAAGTAATCTTGTTTTTCAAACAATCTTTATCTTTTCTTCTGTCTTTATCCTTTCTCTGACAGTAGAAACTCTTTCAGCAGTCTTAATCTTTCAGCAGTTGTAACTTTTGTACTAGCAGCATTAACTTAGCACCAGCAGTAGTAACTTATACACCAGCAACATTAACTGTGTACAAGCAGTAGTAACTACTTAGAATATTTTCTTCAATCTTCACCAGCAGTACTAACTTTACACTAGCGGTACTAACATATATACTAGCAGTACTAATATATACTAGCATATTTTTCATTGAAGTTAATGAACAACACTAACTTTAGCTTGCCAGCAGTAACACAAACTTTAGCAGCAGTAACTCCAAGATCATCAAGAAGTCTTTTAATCCCAATAATCCTCCCCTAAACTTGATATTCTTCTTTAAAATATTAAGTTTCTTCATTAAAGGCTTCATAATCACCAGGAGGATGCTTCCAAACACTTCACTGATTCTTGAGCTGTTTTGTGAGAAGTTTAAGAAGCTGATAACACATTTTATTCTAATGATCAGCTTGCAACTTCCTATTTAGCATATATGTGATTGTAGGTGCTGTAAGAGGATATCTCTTTTCTACCAACATATGAATGTGCACATTTTGCTTCCTCAATGAATATACTCCACATGAATCATATAGCTTCCAATCCAATACTCTGTAGTCTGATTGATTTTTCCATACATTATCCTCTACATGTGGTTCAAACATTGTCTTTAAATCTCTATATAAAACTAAATCCAAGTCCTCCACTGGTCTTGTTGATCCATACTTAACTTTTACCAACTTGTACAAAGTTTCTAAGTCTTTGTCAAAACTTTTAAGCATATGACTTAACACTAAGTACATCTTTGAACTTCCATCATCCCTGATTATCTGGTTATACATTTTCTTCCCCTCTTTATGAATCTTCCAGTCAACAATGCTTGGAGATTTAACTGCCAAAGGAATAGCATCAAGTGCAACCTCTTCTTCATCTGTCATGACTTCCATTAGATTTTTAAGCTCTGCTGTTTCTTTGTTAACATCTACCTGCTGCTTCTTTACTTTTTGTTGCATCAGCTCTTCTCCTGCTCTTTTAGAACTTTCTTCTGCTCTTGTCTCACCGCCTTCTGCTCTTACTTCATTGCCTTCCACCAATTCTGTATCTATATCTACAAATGTGTTTACCTTCTTTATAGCTTTGTCAAATAACTTCTGAATATCATCAAAGCTTTTGTTCTTCAATTGATTGTGCTTGTATCCAGCCATGTTTTTCAGATAAGTAGACATTGTTTTTCTCTTTTGAGCTTTAGTTGGTGGTTTGTTCCTCTTTTCTTGAGCTCTCATTGCTGCAAAGTGTTTCTTTCTTGCTTCTAAGAGTTGTACAAACAACTTGGACTTCTCTTCAATACTCAACTTTTCTTGTTCTTCTGCTTGCATTTGTTGAGCCATTTGATAATCAGCATCTATCATTGCTTGCACATTATCCCATGAAACAATGTTAGCTTCTTCTTCTCTTTGTCTTACAAGCCTATCTTCTTCCTCTAATTCAGCTTGCAATTGAGCTTGAAGTCTTTGAGCAACCTCCTCATCATGCCTAATTTGATCTTTTCTCTTTGTTGGTTTCTCAGGCTCTTCCATGATAGCTTTACCTTTATCTTTTGATGGTAGTTGTTGAGGTCTTGTTCTTGTTGTAGATTCACTCTGCTCTCCTATCACAACCCCTTTGACTTTGGGTTTTGCACTTCTGATCTCTATTAAAGTCTGAGCAAGAGTCAAATCATCAGTAATTGTAGTTTCAGTTGGCTTGGCAGTACTAATCTCAACACTGGCAGTAGTAACTACTTCACCAGCAGTAGTAACTGGATCAGCAGTACTAACTTCCTTTTCAGCCACATTAATCTCTTTTTCAGCCATATCCTGTCCTGCAAACACTTCTTCATCATCAAGAACACCTGTATCAAACATTAGATCATCACCATACCTCCCCTGAGTTTCATCAACCAATGTAATCTCTGCATCTTTATCAATGTCATTAATTTTCCTCCCTTATTTAGATGCATCCTCCTGATCACCCAAACTAGCTTCATTAGAGGAAATCATTCTTGCAGATCTACCAACCTTGTATAATCTTTTGAGCTTATAAGTTCTTGACCCTCCTTTCTTCTCTAACTTCTTGACTCTCAGTTTCAAACTTATAATCTCTTAAGCTTGAGCAGTCTTTATGTTTTCCAGGCCAAGAACTCTTTGTTGCAATTTGGTACAAATTTCTATCAATTCATTAAGTTTTAGTCCATCCTTATCACTTCAAGGTGTGTTAACTCCTGCGAGTAGTGAATCATTGGATGTTTTAGACACATTCTCAAACCTAGTTTGAGTAATTGTGTCCCCTATGGTGTCTTGGCGCCTAGGACCACTACCTGAACCAATTCCCTAGGGATTAGGTTCATTAAGTGTTGCCTTGGATTGGGTCTTATTGATATTACACCTGTCGCTCTGCTCTAAGCTAGAAGCTAGTTGGTGGCAACCCTCACCAAACTATCATCCATTTCCTCATTGATAGCATCATCTGCTACATGTTTAGCAGAACCACTAGGCTAAGGAACCTTAGTGTTCTTTCTCTTAGGCTTCCTAGGTTTTTGGGTCTTTTTAGGTTGAGAGGTTGATGGTTGAGTAATAGTGGGTGTGTGTTGGGGATCAGTGGGTTGTCCTAAACCTTCACCCATTTCTTCTTGATTGTGTACCACCATTGTTGGAAATAAGGGTGTTTCCCTTCTAGAAAATCTTTTCCTTACCCTTTCTCATGTTTCTTAAAAATCTTTTAGTGTGAGAGGTGTGAATGAAAATATAAATTCTTTGTTATTTTTGAAGCCCTTCCAGTGCTATCCTCAAAATAAGTTTTTTAAATCTGAGATACTTCAAAAAAAAATTTCCCCAATTATCAGTTCTTTCACCATACTTTCTAAAAAATGAGCTGTGAGAAACTTAAATTTTCTGACTTGTTGCCAAACAAATAATGCAGATGCTATTATATACTACTAAATTCAATTACATTGAAGTTATTTTTGGACTTAAGCATTGTTAAAATAGTATGAATACAGGAATTTCTTTTGTGGTGAAATGAATGCTCTTAAAAGAAATGTGAGTTTTTGTGAAAAACCTGTTTCATATTCCTTAATGTAAGTTGTTTAAAGATGGTAGCATTGGGCCAGACATATAAACACCCTTTCGGCACCTTTCTACCCTTTTCAGTTGAAAGATCTTTCTCACAGTTGATTCCAGTTATGATTATCGTCTTCTCATCCATCTAGGGCTTGTAACTGTCTTCCCCATTGACTTAGTTTTTTAACCCACTTAGCAGTAGTCCATAATTGTTTACAATGCAAGAGAAGTGATCATATAGTGGGGTTAACGGTTAACGCATATTTTATGGTGTGAGCATTCAGAAAATCTACAATTTGCTCAAACCCATCACTTTCAGTGGGTGGTTTTTTTTTTTATTCCCACAAAAAAACGCGTCCAGATGTTTATGAGTCTATCAGCGACTTTCAGGGGTCGTTCATTGTGTTGGTGGGGTTTTGATAATAGATGATGAAATTGAGTTAGGGTTTATGATTAGAGAGTATTTGAAAGAGTGAAATCGATTGAAAGATTGATTGAAACCCTTAATCAAAGTATTTATGAAAATACCCTCAACAGTATTAACCATCACCAGCAGTAGTAAGTTTATGCCTAGCAGCATTAACTGTTCTACCCTGCTAGTAGTAAGTGATGCCTAGTAGCCTTAACTTTCACCAGCAGTTGTAAGTAATTCCTTAAGCAGTAGTTAGTAGGAACTCAAACAATAGGTTATGCCATAGCCAGAGCATTACTTTGATACACCAGCATTCCTCCAATTCATTTCTAAACTGCTTTTCCTCATCTTAAATGTAACCTTTTTGGACTATAAAACTCTCTGTCTGTTTTTGATTTCTCTTAATTCTTTTTACTCACAATTCTCTTTGTCTGTTTTTACTTTCTCTCAATTCTTTTAGCTCACCAAATTACTTTGTCTGTTTTTACACAGCTCTTCCATCTTCAATCCAACACACTTCTTTGCTTTTCCTGCAAAATGTTAATCCAAAAACCAAGAAAATACAAGCCATAGCAATTTTCTCAACTATCACAGTGTTAATTATACCAGTTGTATTCAAGTATTAATTAACACTTACAACAAAATCAGCAGTAGTATTAAGTATAACTAGCAGCACTAATTATACTTAATAGCAGAAGCTTTTAATGACATGAATAACAATACTAATTCATACAAAACTCTACAAAAACATAAAGAGATAAAAGACTTTTAAGGATTTAGCATTCCAATACTAGCAATCAAATATTGAAATCTACTTACATCAAAAGATTTTGTAAGCAAATCTGCAACATTCTTGTCAGTATGGATTTTGACCATTTGAATCAATTTCTTATCATTCAATCTCTAATAAAATGGTGTTTAATCTCTATATGCTTTGTTTTTTTTGATATGAAAAAACATTAGAAAAGAGTTTTTTATTTTGACAAATAGTACTGTTAGTGTCAATAAAATAAAGAATCTTGGTATGCATAAAATTTACCCATAATCAAGTAGTTGATTTTGACGTCCAACTGCACTTTTCCAAACAACTTGATGCCTGCAACATATTCAGCTTTTGTCTAGGGCAATTTGGCAAAACCACAAATCTGTTTTTGCTATGCCATGGTATTAATTTGCACCCTAGGAATTGACAACCTCCTATTGTAGACTTCTTATCTAAGCTTTCTCCAGCATAGTCACTATCAGTGTATGGATACCAAATAAAGAAGAATCATTTGGATACCAAAGGCCCCAATTTAGTTGACCTTTTAAGTACCTAAAATTCCTTTTCACGGCATGAAGATGTGACACTTTTGGATTGACTTGTTATCTA
Organism: Tanacetum coccineum; assembly: GCA_026074375.1. NCBI lineage: Eukaryota > Viridiplantae > Streptophyta > Magnoliopsida > Asterales > Asteraceae > Tanacetum > Tanacetum coccineum. The sequence goes on along the minus strand of BQNB010126965.1, from coordinate 10,576 downwards.
GCATATGCACACACTGCAAACATAATATCAGGTCTTGAAGATGTAAAATAATAATGAAACCAATTCATTGACCTATACAAATGAACATCCACTTCTTCATTGTCTTCATCCTCGAGCAAAGGCTTTTGAGTTTCCATTGGTGTGCTTGCAGTCTTGACTTTTGAAAACCCAAACTTCTTTAAAATTTCAGCAACATATTTATCTTGACTAATAAATATTCCATCCTTCTTTTGCTTTACTCGTAATCCCAAGAAGAATGTAAGTTCTCCCATAGAACTCATCTGAATTTTCTCTCATGCATCAACTTTTCAAAGCATTGCTTAATGACTTCTTTGTTAGACTAGCCAAAAAAATGTTATCAATGCTATCATACACTTGACACTAACAGAATATCACCTTTGTCCCTTATGATAAACAAAGTATTGTCTATCTTTCTCTCTGAAAACTCATGGTCCAACAAATATGTTTAAAAACAGGTCTTCATACCAAAACTTTGGGAGCTTGTGGATGATAACCCATACCAGTGCCTTTTTTATCTTTGTAATCTTGTCAGGGAAGTCGGATCTTCATTCCTAGTGGTTGACAATCATAGACAGCTCGTTATCTTACCATAAAAAAAAAGCTCTCCTTGACCATCCATTTGGTACACCACAAGTCTTTTAATGAGGCCTAGGATAAGAATTGCCTAATTGCTTCAATTCTGGCAACAGGAACAAAGACTTCATCATAGTCAATCCTTATTCTTTGTATGTACCCGTGAGCAACCCAATTCTTGCTTTATTTTTAATCCACAGTTCCTCTTTATCCTTTTTATTCTTTGAAGACCCCAATTTACCGTTGCCAATGGCCCGTTTTCATTAGTGTAACTTTTTTCACAAAAGTCCCCAAACGTCCTTGTAACCATGAATTTTAGAAGCTCTTCCTGCAGAGCCTCGATCCAGCTTGGATCCTTCAATTGCTAATGAATTACCTTCTTTTGGGTTCTTCTTGTGGATAAAAAAGAAAAGGCAACAAGCAGTATTTGAAGGGTCTTTATGGTTCTGTTCTTTGATTTAAGCAGTAGATACTAACAATCCCCATATTCCTCCTAAATTCTTTGTCATGCTTCTTGTTTTATGTAGCTGATTTGTAAATCTCCAATCACTTGTTAGGAGGTTTTATTCTTTGTGGACTCTTGTAGTTGAAGAGGACTGGATAGGCGATAAAAATAACTGCATCCAAATTGTTCCATGTTCAGCCTCTTGTTCCAACCATCTTCATATCATTCTGAGAGAAATTATCTTCCAAAGAGGCATATTTGGATCATCAGGAGTCATCAGCAGATTAACAAGTTGAACTGAAAGTTCTCAATACAATTAAACTCGATCTTCCTCCTCTTGATTATCATATTCACCCACTTTACTTGGATCACTACCTTCTTTTCCTGGTTCTTCAGTAACCTTCTTTTCATCGTCTCTTGAAGGTTTGAATCCAGCATTTGGAGAACTCTTTGAATTTTGAGAGAATGGTGGATCAACAGTCAACAAATGGTAGCTAGAAATTAATCTTTGCTAGGTATGTCTCATTCTAGCTTTACCTGCAATCTATCACATGCTTTTGTACCTGCGAGTACCATTAGGGGACTAAATTTCTGCAATAACGGCTTTTTAATTTATTGACTTTGTTAGTGTATCAATATCAAAAAGCCAATTTGGTCCACTTCTTGCAATATTAGGTGTATTCTCACTAAAATGGACATACAAGTTCTCTTCAACTATCCTAGTTCTACTGTTGAATACTTTAAATGCTTTACTATTGATTGAGTACCCAACAAAGAATCCTTCATCAGCCTTACCATCAAACTTGCCTAAGTGATCTATGGTATTGAGAATTGTAACAGGACACCCAAATGGTCTCATAAAGCCTAAAGCTATTTTTTATAGCCCAGAAAAAGTTCATAAGGGGTCTTGTTTTGAGGTTTATTTACTAAAACCCTATTTCGCACATAGCCAAGCCTGTAGTATTGTCTCTTCTAGCCAAAAAGTGAATAGGTATAGCTTAAATCAGCTTAGCATTAATCTTAGAGCCTTAGTTAGTGTTCTATTTCTCTCTCAGGCTACTCCTATTTTTTGTTGAGGAGGAGTTTAGCTACACTAAAGTTCTACTTAATACCTTGTTCTTTCATTAATCTGAATTCTCTCACTTTATTCTCTTAAAATCAGTTCCTATTGTCACACCTAAATTTCCTTAACCCTATCGATCATAGTTAGATTTTCTGAACTCCGTATAAAGGAAGGAATTAGAAGCCACTATCTCATCCCTTAGTTCGCTGGAAGAAAACCCAACTAAATCTACTATATTATCTTGTTGAAACTATGCAATATTTCTCTTTTTCATAAGCTTTTACAAATGTTATGCACCATACAAATCCATGTGCAATATATGTTTTTTTTTTTTAAAAGGTTGGCTAATTGAATCTTACTATTTGGACATACAAGAAGCTTTATGTTGCTTTCCCTTTTAACAAGCAACACAGGGTTTTGATTATTTTCGAAAGTTTTTAAGAGGTAAATCTTTACAAGATTTCCCTTAACCCAATTTTTTTCTACTTTTGAAATTATTATTATGTCTATAAGCTCCTATGCTAAAGTTTTAGATTCATCAGATGTGGACTTTTGCAATGAGACACAATTAGACCTCTTTTAGGGAATAAATATTTCTTTAATTCAACACCTTTATTACCATATTGTTCTTTCTAGGAACTTTGAAGCTTTGTTGGTGTATAAACATGTCTTTCATCAGCTTAACTTAAAGTTGTAGAGATAAAACAATACATTTCAAGTTCATTGTAAATGAGAGCACTATTTCTTTTTTGTCATACATTTGTGAGACCACTCTAAAGAGGTTAAACTTTAACTCTCTTACAAATACACATTCTCGGAAAATCTAAATTACAGTTTGATTGTAACTTTGCCTGTGGATTTTACCCTCCTTTGGGGTTCCTCCCCAAAGGCAACATATCCTCCATCCAATTTCTTTCAAAGTCAGTAAGATAGGACATGGTTCCTTGTCATTATGCCGTTAGCATCCTACACTGTTAATTACTCCTTTCTCTGTAAAATCTTGTGTGGATTTGCCCTGCCCAAATAAGGTAAGAAAATCAATCTCTTTTGGGGACCCAAGCCATCACTGACTTGGATCTACCATGTACATCAATATAATCAAATTTTTTAAAATTTGTTGATGCACTGTTGTGTTTAGAAACATGTTCTAAACCTAATAAGCTGAGGCCTTTATAGCATTAACTTGGTTTCCCTTAACAGCATTAAGGTGACTGTTTTGGCCCTAGCCAGTATTATACATTGTTTTACCCCTAACATTTATTAATCCTCTTTAATTAGAGGTACTATTTTTATGTTGTTGTTTTATATTAATTGGCTTTCTAACAGTTGTAATGTGGCTTTTATCTTAAAAACATTTGTCATTTGGTCTTACACCTATTCCTGTAGTTCTGGGTTGGAGCAGTATTAACTGGTTTGAGCTAGTAGTTAAGTGAATACCAGGCTGACCTCGTTATTAATACTGCTTTTGGAACCATGTTCCTTTTAGGACTAGGGTGAGTCATTTAAGAAAAATTCTAGTGTGATTTTCTACCCCTCTTTGAGTATATTTAGAGTTCCATTTTGGTTTTACCATTTTTTTATTTATTACACTTCTCTGATTGGTTATCACAATCATACTGCGGGTGTCATAAACTTTCACACACATAGCAAGCTTTGTTTAATCATCTTTAAAATTACTTCCTAATCTTCGAGACATATATGTAATTCTAGTTTCTTTGGTTTCCTCTAGGACTATGTATGTTTAGCCTATTTTGATCACCTTGTTTAACAGTTGTTTTCCTAGGAGATTTTACTTGCTCTTATAGATTTGACAATCTCTATTTCCGTAAAAAGGTTTTAACAGTTTTCTTCTCATCTTAGGCTCTTGTCTCACGCTTCATCCTTACTTTCGGATATATAATCTTCAATAAGTGGGGGACAAATGTTCTTCCTAATAACCTTAGGATTATAATGCACTAGCTTTAGCTTCAACTAGTGCTCACCCCTCAAACTCTGCAAGTTCTTAATTGTAGGCTACTAACAATAGGCTCATTCACAAATTCTTTAGACGTGAGAATGACGAGATCAGGTTTTAGAGGCCATTTTAAAGTTCCTCCTGTATATGGAGGTGGAACAGCATTATACCCTAAAACCCTATTTTGTACTTATCACCCTATCGATAGTCTTTTAGTTGCTTATGTTTAAGATGAATTCTTAAACTTTTTCTACTGTTAGCTGAATTTCATCCTTTTGTTTTTGAGCCAGTTTCAACTTCCTTCTAAGCTCTGTAATGGCTACTTCTCATAAATGAATCTCACATTTTAAGACCTCTTTGATCTTCTTCCTCATAAAACAGATCTTTTTCTTTTCTTATAAACTAGACGTCTTGCTTCTTAGAACTCTAAAATTGTTTTATAATCACATAACATCTAACTTATATGTCCTTAAGTCTTTTAACAGTTGTTCATTTTGTTCTTTAAGAATTTTGACATTTTCCAAACAAGATGATAAATAATTTAAATCAGTAGATACCTTAGAGTTAGAACTTGTAGAAGAGTAAGCCATTAGTGCAAAGTTAGTTGGACCTTCTTTAGCTTGATCACTCCAATCATAACCAGAACCATCACAAGACACCAAAGCATTAGAAGTAGTTGTCTCCATTGGTACAACCCTTCATGTGATCTCCTTATTCCTGTTTTCTTGGTTCCTTAGAGCCCTGCACTCCCTCTGCCAAAGTGTTTCCCCTTTTTGTGGCAGATGTTAACACTCTCACCTTGGACTTATTCAAGCCCAATTGCGTCTCAGTTACCATTCATAGAAAACTGCCTTCTAGTGTTTTTTTTCTTAAGGAATCTCCTTTGACCTATTGTTTAGCATTAGCCCCCCCCATCTGCCATCTCCTTATATCCATCTTTCTAAATCATCAGGAGTAATTTGTTGCAAGTCCTCATTTTCAAGTTGTGGACTATTCGCTTGACTTTCAAAGAAAGCACAGATGACAGCATCTCTCAAGTTGTCAATTGTTGTTGAGTTAACAGTAGTAGCTGAGTGCTGCTAGGTTTGTAAGGCACCATGAGCAGTATTAAGCTCCATTTTTACTGTGGCTGTTGTTTGAGGACACAAAGGCTACATTTTGTATGTTTGTGCTTGAGCTTGATGTCCCTTTGACCTCTGGTTCATAGATCTTTAGGTTGTTGTAAAGATCATCCAGGCTTAGTGTATCTATCTCAGGCTTGTTCCTCCACACAATGATATGTGTGTTCCATTTTGGTGACAAACTTCTTAAGAACTTCTGATTCATATCTTCTTGTAAGATACTTTCACCATGAATCTCTAACTAACTGATAAGCTTTTGAAGCCTATTGTTGGTCCCACTTGAATATATCTTAAATTCCTTAGCTTGTGTAAAAGTGTCTTTTAAGTTATGCTAATAAATTGTACTACTATCCTTAGCTTAAGACAAAGAAACTTTGTTTGACAATACTAAAGATTATGCGGAATTTAATCTTTAATATAAGAAGAATTCTTCAATGAAGCAGTAACACAAAACAATATAATTAAACAATAAAAGCTCCAATATTATTATTACAAATAATACGAATACTCTCCTAGTATTAGGGTTACAAAACCTTGAAGCTATGACAATTCTATATGATGAGATTGATGAGATACATACAACTCTATGCCCTAGGACCTCTTTTTATACACCAAGGAGTCCTAGTCGATTTACGATATATTACTAAAACTTAGAATATTCTCAAAGATCTATTCTATAAATAACATCCTTATCACAATTAAAGTAATTCTTGATCTCCAAACATTTCTTATCCTTTCGCTGAAATTAGACAATCTCTTTATCCTTTCTCTTTTTTTTTTATGATAGTAGGAATATTCTAGAGAGTCTTAATCGCTTTAGTGCTAGTTGTAAACTTGTAATAGCGCATTAACTTGTAACACTAACATTAGTAACTTATATACCAGTACATTAACTGTGTACATGCAATTGTAGGTAACTACTTAGAATATTATTCTTCAATCTTCTCTAGCAGTACTAAACTTTACTCTAGCAGTACTAATTACTAGCTAGTAGTAACAAAAAAAAAAAACTTGCAGTACTAATACTACATCTAGCTAGTACTAAGTACTTAGCATATTTTTCATTAAAGTTAATGAACAACACTAACTTTATGCTAGCAGTAGTAACACAAACCTTAGCAGTAGTAACTTTAAGATCATCAAGAAGTCTTTTAATCCCAACAATCCTCCCCTAAACTTGATATTTATCTCCAATCATCAAGTTTCTTTATTTTTTTTTAAAAGCTTCTTAGTACAGGGATGGCTTCCAAACACTTAATCGATTCTTGAGTTGTTTTGTGATGAGCTTAAGAAGCTGATAACACATTTCATTCGAATGATCAACTTTAAGCTTCTTGTTCAACATATCAGTAGTTGTAGGTGATGTAAGAGGATATCTCTTTTCTACAAACATATGAATGTGTGCATTTTACTTCCTCAATGAATGTACTCCACATGAATCATATAGCTTCCATTCTAATACTCTGTAGTCTGATTGATTTTTCCATACTTGATCTTCAACAGGGGGCCGTCAAAACATTGTCTTTAAATCTTATATTAAAACTATATAACAGTCCTCCATGGTCTTGTTTTGATCCATACTTAGCTTTTACCAACTTGTTTACAAAGTAAGTTTCCAAGTCTTTTCTATTAAAACTTTTAAGCATATGACTGAACACCAAGTACATCTTTGAACTTCCATCAGCCTTGATTATATGGTAATATATTTTCTTTCCTTCTTTGTGGATCTCCCAGTCAACAATAGTTGGAGGCTTATTAGCCAAAGGAATAGCATAAACTGCTACTTCCTCTTCATCAGGAATGACTTCCATCAGACTTTTAAGCTATGTTGTCTCTTTATCCTCAATAACCTTCTTGCTTCTTTAATCCCTTTCTTGTTCTTGCTATCTCTTGCTCATTTTGAACTGCTCTTTGTGCTTTGTCTTGTATCAGCTTTTCTTTGAACTTTCTTTCACCAACTCTGTATCCATATCTACAAATGTGTTTACCCTTTTCATAGATTTGTCAAATAACTTCTGAATAAAATCAAAAGATTTATTCTTCAAGTCTTTGGGCTTCCATCCTTCCATGTTTTTCAGATAAGTACACATGATACTCCTTTGTTGATGGCTTAAATTGGTGGTTCTGTTCCTTTTCCTTTCTGCTCTTTTTTTGCTGCTAATAGTGAAAGTGTGCTTCCTTCTTTTCTCTAAGAGTTGTTCTGTGAACACAATATATTCCTTCTTCAATGGTCAACTCTTCTTGGTCTATTGCTTGCAATCTTTCAGCTATTAACTGATCTGCATGCATAACTTTTGTCTTGTATATTCATCTCCTGTTGCATTCAAGGAAAAGTTGGCTTCAAGCTTTCTCTCTTTTAATACCTTTCTTGTTTATCAAATTCAGCTTGTTAACCTTTGAGCCACTTCCTCATCAAGCTTGAGTTGATCTTTCTTTGACAATTTCTTCACAGGTTCAGGTTTAATCATTTTTACTTTACACTTGTCCTGAATCTTTGCCTGTAATTGTTGATGTGAAGAAACTATTGGTGTAGGTGCTTGCTTTTGTTCATGAATAACAAGCCCTTTAGCCCTGGGTCTTGTGCTAGCAGATGTAATTGTTGTAGCAGCAGTTGTTGTTGTAAGTGTTGGTGTTGTTGTTATTGATTCACTTGGCTCTTCTATAACATTGGCTTTTTCTTGAACTTTTTCATTTTTCAAAGCTGAAGTAGCCTTGCAAAGTGCTTGGCCAAAGTGACTTCATCAACACGTAAGGGTAAGTTTACATTCTTTATCAGACACTCCTTGTTCTGCAACAAATACTTTTCTCGGCTGCTAATGATCATCACTCTACCATCAATAACATTATATATAATTCACCTTACCTCCCCTGAGTTTCAATAACCAAATGTATAATCTCTTTTTCTTTAATCAATGTCCATCCAATTTTCCTCCCTGTTTGGTATTGCATCCTCCTGATCACCCAAACTAGATTCATTAGAGGAAACTATTCTTGCAGATCTACCAACCTTGTATAATCTTTTGAGCTTGTGAGTTTTTAATCCTCCTTTCTTCTCTAACTTCTTGACTCTTAGTTTTAAACTTGTAATCTCTTGAGCTTGAGCAGTCTTTGTGTTCTCCAGGTTAATAACTCTATTTTGCAAGTTGGTACATAATTCTATCAATTCTTGAAGTTTCAATCTATCCTTACCACTTTGAAGTGTGTTACCTCTTGCGAGCTGTAGATCATTAGAAAATTTAGATACATTCTCAGACCTAAGTTTTGAGCAATTGTATCCCCTATTGTTCTTGGCGATCTGGGAATCAACCACCCTGAACTAGAATTCCTGGGTAAATTGGTTTCTATTAGGTGGTTTGACGTCTGGGAGCACTACCTGAACTAGTTCCTAAGGAACTTGGTTCATTAAGTGTTGCCTTGGATTAGGTCTTATTGATGTCACCCCTATCCTGCTTTGCATCTAAGCTAGTAGCAGTAGTGGCAGCCCTTTCTAAAACATCATCCATCTCCTCATAGACAGCTTCATCTACAACATTGTCTATAGGACTACTAGGCTGAGGTACCTCAGTATCCTTTCTCTTTGGCTTCATAGGTTTTTGTTTCTTTTGAGGTTGAGATGTTGATGGTTGAATAATGATGGGCGTGTGATGGGGATCAGTAGGATTTGTTGAACCTTCACCCATTTTTTCTTGAGCTTGTACCATCATTGTTGGAAATAAGGGTGTTTCTCTTCCAGAAAAGCCTTTCTCTACCCTTCTCATGTTTCTAAAAATCTTCTTAGTGTGACAGGGTGTAACATAAATCCTTTTATGATTTGACATTCCTTCCAATTGTTTCTCCAAAAACACTTGTACAAATCTTGGATATTTACCAGACACATTCTCCAAGTTCTTCACCATACTTTCAAAAATGTATTTGGAAAAGTTGAACTTCTGGTTTGTAGTTAAACAGATAATTGCAAAAGCCATAGTGCTACTAAATTCATTACATGCGGTAGTCTTAGCACTTAGGCATTGCAAAATGGTATGAATAAGGAATTTCCATTGAGGAGAAAATAATCCCTTATAGAATGTAAGCTTCTGTGAAAGTTTTTCATACCCCATCCTTGTAAGTTCTTTAAAAATGGTAGCATTTGGCAAGCAATCCGTACCTTCCTCATCATTCAATTGAAGGTCACGTCTAGCAGGTGCTTCAGTAATGATTATCTTTTTTCCATCCACTAAGGCTTGTAACTGTACTTCCCCATTGACAGTTTTCACCTTCACAGTAGCCCATAATTGTTCTATGTACGAAGTATATATTATATGATTAACGGTTAAAGCATACTTTATGGTGTGTGCATTAAGAAAATCCACAATCTGCTCAAACCCTTCACTTTCAGCGGGTTTAGGCAAAAACACGACCAAATTGTGAGTATTAGCAAACTGTAGGGTCGTCATTATGTTGGGTTTTGATGATGAATGATGAAATTGAGTTAAAGTTTTTGATTAGAGAGTATATGATTGAATGAAATCAATTAAATGAGTGAATGAAACCCTTAATTGAAGTATTTATGAAAATACCCTCAACAACATTAACTTTCACCAGCAGTTGTAAGTTTATGCCTGGTAGCATTAACTTTCAACAGCAGTAGTAAGTTTATGACCAGCAGCATTAACTTTCAACAACAATAGTAAGTTATACCTAGCAGCATTAACTTTCAACAACAGTAGTAAGTTATGCCTAGCAGCATTAACTTTGAGTTACCAGCATTAACTCCAGTTCTAGTCGAAACACTCTCTGTTTTTTAATATATTCAACTCTCTTTCTGTTTTTCAACTCACAACTTCTCTCAATTCTTTTTCTCACCAAATCAATCTTTCTGTTTTTTTATTTCACATAGCTCTCTTTTTTTTAACTCACAAATTCTCTCAATTCTTTTACTCACCAAATCACTCTTTCTGTTTTTACACATCTCTTTTTCTGTTTTTATTCTCATAATTTTCACAATGTTAATTATACCAGCAGTATTAAGTATAACTAACAGCAGAAACTCAGCAGTATTAAGTATAACTAGTAGCACTAATTATACTTAACAGCAAATGACATGAATAACAGTACTAATTCATACAAAACTCTACAAAAACATAAAGAGTTAAATATTTTAAGGATTTAGCATACCAATACTAGCAATCAAATATTGAAACCTACTTACATTAAAAGCTTTTGTAAGTAAATCTGCAACATTCTTGTTAGTGTGGATTTTAACCATATAAATCAACTTCTTTTTATTGCAATCCCTAATAAAGTGATGTCTAATTTCTATATGCTTTGTTTTTGAATAAAAAACAAGATTTTTAATTATGCAAATAGTACTGTTATTATCAATAAAGATTTTGGTATGCAAGAAATTGTACCCATAA
>BQNB010126964.1:2968-19516 GCA_026074375.1 Tanacetum coccineum | reverse complement strand
TTTAGGGTTCTTGATTTGGGGTTTTCAATTTAGGGTTCTTGATTTGGGGATCTTTGGTAGATGTGGTGAAGTTTGATTTGTATAAAGAAGATCTTACACAACTTGGTTATTTTGATTTCACAACTAAACTTAATTATTTGAATGATTAGATTGCATAAATAAGTGAAGGGATTACCTAACTGTGATTAGAACCAGGATACACGTTCGGATCAATTAAATAATAACAAAACAACAAGGATACATGTTGAGAGCAATTAAAAGGGGGCCGGAAATATGAAGATCATGGTGGCTAGGGTTTCTTATTAATTAGGAATAGTGGCTAGGTTTTAAGAGAAAGAGATGCCTTTGCTCTTATAATTATGGATCTCACAAATAATTAGAGATTAAATTAGTGAAAATGATTTTATATCAAAGGAAGTTACAAACGGTTTTTAAAATGGTTTGATAATATAATTAATGACTTGACCATAATACCCTTTTAACTTTTGTTTAATTGAAAATGAATAGTATATATTTACAAAAATGGCATCTTGCATTGATATAATGTATATCATGCATTATTAAGAGTAAAAAAGCTAGTTATGTAGGTTCTGTACAAAAAAGTGGTTCTGCAAAGAAAATGCCACTATATATATATATATATATATATATATATATTAGAACGATAATTTTTAACTATGTCGCAAAATTTATACTATAAATTATCTCACATGTCCCAAGCAGGACTTGAACCCGCAATCATTTGGTTAAGTTGGAGAGTTTCTAACATAACATGGGGTACCATTGAAACACAAACCCTTGAACCTTTCGGTGACAAGTTATCTTACTCAAAGCACTAATCGAATATGTTTTTTTAAGGCACTTTATTAAAACCAACAAAACAAAACAAACCAACAACAAAGAAGAAACCCTCTGGGAAATGCCCTAAGAGGCAAACAACCAAAGCTATACAAACACCCTCCCAAAAGACAAAACCAAACACAAACACTAATACCCCTCACAAGCTACAAACGCATGAGATATGAGAATGCACGTAATAAAACTAAGAAACAAGGTTGCCCCACACCACAAGATATGACATGGCTTGCATGATGACATGGATTTATGACATAGCTTTATGGGATATCATGTGGAATTAATATGTCACATGCCTCCTCTTATATATAAATGTAGGCATATATATATATATATATATATATATATATATTAGAACGATAATTTTTAACTATGTCGCAAAATTTATACTATAAATTATCTCACATGCCCCAAGCAGGACTTGAACCCGCAATCATTTGGTTAAGTTAGAAAGTTTCTAATATAACATGGGGTACCATTGAAACACAAACCCGTGAACCTTTCGGTGACAACTTATCTTACTCAAAGCACTAATCGAATATGTTTTTTAAGGCACTTTATTAAAACCAACAAACCAACAACAAAGAAGAAACCCTCTGGGAAATGCCCCAAGAGGCAACCAACAGCAAACAACCAAAGCTATACAAACACCCTCCCAAAAGACAAAACCAAACACAAACACTAATACCCCTCACAAGCTACAAACGCATGAGATATGAGAATGCAGGTAATAAAACTAGTAAGAAACAAGGTTGCCCCACACCACAAGATAAACGAGACAAGCCCATCGCCAAGGAGGAAAGCTAATTAAGAGCAGCAACATCACACATCACCTGGTGTTTCCCACATAGAGCTGGTCTCACAACCTATTTTTCCCAAGGAAACTTATGCTTTTTGGATCTTCTATTAATCCACTCGAACATCTTAATTTGTATGTCCTGGAAGACCTTTGAGCTGCTCTCGTTTTTCGCTTTGAAAACTCTTAAATTCCTACTTTTCCATATATAATATGCAGCAACTAACAACACAACTTCCAAAAGAACTCTTGCCTCTTTTTCCATTCCGACACCCCCTCTATGACATATCATATCATTTAGCGTAAAGGCATCCACTTGAGGGACTCCCCACCACGCAAAAGTCCTATCCCACACACTCAAGGCTTCTTCACACAACACAAGGCAATGATCTACTGATTCCACTACATTATCACAACTTGGACATAAAATAGAGTCAAGATCGATACTTTTTTTGTCAAGCTTTACCCGTACCAGGAGACTTCCAAGCACTGCCCTCCAAATGAACACATTAACTAATCAAATATCTTTTGTAACTTTTACCAATATATTTATGAACTTCTAGATGTTTTATGATAACAAGTAATTACAGAAAAACGAAAAAAGACAAAAGAAGACATTAAGGGCCCGTTTGTTTTGGGTGTATGGTGATAGTGCAACACATTTCTTATCCTACTATGTCGTAATAAGAGTTATGATGTATGTCTCTATAATAGCCCTGCTATACATGAAACTTTAAGCAATCATTTACGCATATGTGTATCATGCATGAAATGGTGAGACACGTATGCCCAACCATCTAATTCATCTCTATTAACACCAATATCATCATCCCTAATATTCGAATATTTACTCATGGGAATAAAATATAGTGGGTTCCACTAACAGATATGATGATTAAATATATCTTTTCATACATTGCATCTTATCCATTTTCATCCTATAAATAGGAACTATTCTTAAGTGGTTTTGAGACAACGTTCCTCACATCCCTATCTATTACTCTAATATCTTTCTTTCTCTAATAGCTTATACTATCTCTATCATTCTCATGATATAAAACACCTAAGAGCACTGGGTACAGTGGTGCCATGGCTCAAGCCATAGCACCAAAAAGTGCTGCCACGTCAGCAAAAGTACTATGGCACCAGAATTGCTATGGCACCACATTCAGGTGCCTTCCTCGTTGGCTCAAGCCATAACCTTGTTTTTTTTAACTTCCAATTAAAAAAACATTACAATTAAAAATAAAAATGCATACTGCGAAAACAAATAAATAATAGAGCACCAATATATTAAAAAAAATATATATATAAAGCAAGGAACTTCAACTAGCTAATTAGTATTCATGCATAATTGTTTTAGTATTTGGGATAATTGGGAATGATAAGACAATTTTATTACTTTCTGATGAGATGAAGAAACGTTGGTATATGTCATTCATAATATAATAATGTTATCCTATATTTGCATGTTTAGAATTCTTGAATGATTTTAATCAATTCTAAATATTGTCATTGTCGGTTAACAATAAGGAAATATGTTACATAAAGAAAAAATGTAAGAGTTGGTTAATATTCTTTGAATATATGGGATTTGTTATTTCCGCCAAACTCATGTGTATTCACAAGGGATGCATATTGGATACCCCAACCTTCGAATATTTACTTTTGGATCCTTAGTCATGAGTAAGATATCAAAAATGGTTAAATAAGTCATCCTTAGACTTGATATACAAGCAAGTTCTGTATGTGTAGATATCACTTTTTGATTATAAGTTAAACGCTAACCTGAAAATGGTAGTTATAAAGGCTATTTTTGGAAGTGATGTGAAGCAGCATCCATAACACTTGTAGTCAATAAAAAATTTGTTCCTCCAATTATTTAATTGCAGAATGATACCATGGCGCCTCTCCAGAATTAATCAGATGATTGTGTGGCCGCACCCAAATTGTAATTCAAATGGATCTTGATAACGTAATGTGTAGATCTTAATAAACTTCTATAATGAGAAACTAAATGTTAAACCTATATGGAATGAGTTAGTAATGCCATATACATGGTTTTAACGGTATCTGAACAAAGGATGATAATTGGCGAAGTAATCCATAACCATTAAAACTAAGATTGTCTTGAAACTTATCTCAAGTTTCTAATTTTAAAGGTAAATTGGGTGTGTTTCTAACTTTGCCAATCAATCAGTATATCTACCCTTCCCCCCTCAAGCCTGCTACTCCGATCTACCAATGTAGAGCTTTGGAAGATGTTTAGGTGTTTCGCAGTTTATGTGGTTAGAAATACATGAGCCTACTGGGGGCACACGCGTTAAATACTTAGAGTATGTTTTACTTCACGATAAGTATTTAAATAGTTGTTAGTTACCGTTACCTGTTTAACTAGCTTAACGAATATTTAAATAATAAAACCAAGGGACTAAAACAAACATAACTCGAACCCTAAGGAGCCCATAGTTGGCCGAATTCCCAAGGGTTCTAGAAGGGGGGGGTGTTTGTTGGGTTATAGGGTTATAGGAGGGGGGAAAAGGAAATAATGGTTTCCTTGTTGTACAAGAATAGGGTTTGGGCTTGTGCCTATATAAACACAATCCCTACACCTCATTCTTCATTCAATTCAATCCTTAAAATCACCTAGATTATTCGGTGCTCTCTTCTCCTCCCAAAAACCCCCCACCGAATCCCTAAAATTCCTTTTAGGGATTTTTGGTTCTCTCCTCCTTACCGAATTCGACCCAAAACCCTTTTAGGGTTTTCGGTTCTACTTATCCTCCTTGTTGACGATTCAAGATCTACACACGAAGGTGTTTGTTTGGTGTTCTCCTAGCTTGGCGATACACAAAACTCAATTAAGGGATTTCGATTTTGGTTATTAAACCCTAACCGAATTTAACCCTATATTGATTTTCGGTTTTGGTTTTAAAACCCTAACCAAATTCGGTTCTAGGTTTTTCAGTGGAAACCCTAATTAGGGTTTACTTGGTTTTCGATTGTAAGGCTCACAAGGGTGCGTTTGGTAATCGGTGTAAACACGTGGTGTTTGGTTCGTGAAGGTTGACTAGCAATCGACTCATACTTGGTTGACGTGTTTGTGTGAGCAACCGTAGAGGTGGTAATTTAATCACTCGTTTCAAGATCAAAATCGGTGTTAGTTTATTGATTTAATTCAATAAAGTAAAGGTTAGTAAATTATTTGTTTAATTTATATGTGTTAATCTATATGCTAAAACTAGATCCATTCCGCTGCGTACTCGTAGCTAAATTGGTTACCTATTTTGTTAAATCTCAACAATTGTATAATCCATAAGATTCATGTTTAACATTTACATAAACGAGCGACATTTCTCTCAATAAGTGGATAGTTGCTGATGATTTTTAGGTTATTTACACGACTGCAAAATCTCTCTGAAGGTCTTCTATTCAGTAAACAAGTATCGTTATTATGATTTGTATATGTTAATCTTATTACGACACTCTATTCTCTCTAAAAAAAATATTTTATTTTCAGAAACAATCTATCAAAAGAAATATAAAAATAAATCATGGGGGAGATCGATGGTGATCATAGTGGGTTTATTTACATGTTGTCTACTTGCAAAATGAGCTGTAGATTGTGATACACATCCACTACATGATTGACTATGACATAAAATATACAGACCATGCAATAAAATATACATTGTCTACCATGACCATTTTGTATGGAAACACGCACATTTATTGAGCGCAAATGACACAAAAAGTCACTCAACTTAAGGTTTATTTCCAATCAACGTATTCTGCTTTTTGTTTACATATAAAAGAGGCCAACTTTTTTTAGCACATTTAGGTTTTTTTGTCACTTCCGATTAAAAACTAAAAGTTAAATTAATCATTTCCCTAAATCAATATTATATGAAATTTAAGTGGGTTTTTTTTGGCATTTATTCATTATAACAACCTGATTGGTTGCGTCAATGCAAATGATTTTAGACTTTCTAACATCAAGAAGCAAAACATCATCAGATAACGGGTCACGCTAGTCACACAACGGGAGGACGATCTTATGCATCTGTATTGAATGGTAATGAGGGGACTCAAAAGCCAGTATTGGCTGGGCCAATAACAAAAAATATCATCCTCGAAAACTCTGATTTATTGGAATTATCTAATACTTCAAGTGTAGTTCTAGCAAAGGTAAGGGATGTTCATCTAATAATTAATATTTATCGCGTTTTAAAAAAGAGATACTCTGATTTCCAGTGCAAAACATGGTGGACTCTGGCGTCCGGTATTGAATTCACATGAGCGAGTCAAGTTAAAGTTCAAACAAAAACGGAGATGAATTGTATTTAAGCCCACCAAAACTAGTTTCACATAATTCATTCCCTGATGACGAATGATCTGGATCGAATAGATGGACTGCCACTCAATTCGGACTCTACAAAGTGCATTAAAAAAGATAGCAGGCAATTGGGAGAAACTTTTATGTAGAAGAAGACGCAGCTGGAAACTATTGCAAATGAAGGGTATGTACAAAACAACAATAAAAACTCACATCATGGATCCGTGTCCTGGTTTCCTATCAAGGGAGTCAGATCCCAGGTAAGTTCGTAGAGTTTGCAAATTAGGGATACCAATGTTGCTTCATTTAGACAACCTCTCAATAACATGCTATGAAACAGAGGGCGTCGGGAAAGTTATCGCGGATATACATAGTAAAACGAGTTACACACACAAGAAGGGGGGAGATCAATGATAAGAAGGAGCAAAAGGGTTACGAAAATGATCTCTCCTGCTAAATCGGCCGGACTCCTTTGAAGCAGGCGCGAATCAATGGTGAAATCAGATGATGGTGTTGTCCAAGGAATGGTAAGGGGAAAGAATTGGACGATGATTGTTGAAAAAAGATATGAAGATTTTCAAACAATGTTACTTGATGAAATGTGGGTGGTAAAATAATAATGTAAGTCAATAATGTGGAAGGTGAATTCTTGAGAACCTTTTGTATGTGAAACGTTGTTAGCTGATACCATGAAGAAAATGCGGATGTTAAACATCTCCTAACGTCTCTTGGATGTAAATATCCAAGAAGTTTGCAAATGTTTCCTAGCATTGTGTCACCATCTACGCCCCCGGGTAATGATCTAAACATTGCTAAAGAGTCTTGTTTTACCGTGCTTGATTAAGTTGGTCCCGTCAATTACTGACGAGCTTGATTCTGCAAAAACGCTGAGCTATAGAGATCCAAAGGGAGATCTCAAGGAGTCTTTCTCATCACCGTCGCAATTACATATGTTAATATTATTTTCCCAAGCGATATGAAAAATTTGGAGTTATTAAATGGTCAATGTAAAAGAAACTATTCTCCAACACAAAGCATTACAGAACGAACAAAGAATGCCGGTTAGATCTCTTGCATTTGTGGTACCGTTCAACGGGTGTTCGGCATCGTCATGGGAAGGTCTTTTTTAGGCAGACCGCGTTGGGCACTCCTTCTATTTCATGTAGTCGTCGGTTTTTTTTGCGTGTTTGTTTTGTATCGTTAGAACTTATTCTGTTTCTTTTTTCTTTTGTCTGTTGGATCGATTTGTGTGTGTCTTTTTCTTGCTAGCTTCTTACTAGCATTTTTTAATAAAATTTCTAATTGCCGTTCAAAAAAAAGATAAGCAATCAGTTCACTTGTGGTCTATGTTGATCGAGTTTTGCTCCCTAAAGGGAATATGCGATGGCTAAACATGAAAGAGGACATTGTTTTTTACTTTTTAGGGACTACATTTGCGAGACCAATTCAGTAATCTTAAGCAGTGTTGGTGAGACTAATTAATTAATTGTCAGCAAATCGTAGAGACAACTATGTATTTTAACAGTTCAAACCTAGAGAACAGCCCTGATGCTTGCCAAAACAGTTTGCCAAACAACTCTTTATATGTAATTCTTTTCTAAAGTTGACTGATATATTGTTGTTGTGGAATTCTGTTACAAAGTTGACTGATATGCTGTCACGAATTGGAAATTCAGCTCAAAATTAAAAAGTCACCTCAAAAAGTCAAAATGCCGTTACAAGTAGTTTTGGCGAGAAAATCAGTTACGGCTCAAAACCCTCTATAAATACCCAATCCTTTGTCATTTCTATCCATTCATGATTTGTAAACTTTCCCTTTTCTCTCTGTAATCGTTCACCTTCTAACAAACACATTCAACTAATAACAATCACTGGCGAGATGAAGAATTTGAAGAAGACTAGTCAAACCCATAAAGGTTTTTCGATTGGTCAGAAGATGGGATTTAAACCAACAAAATAAGTTTATCAACCTGTTTCTAGAAAAAAACAACTGCCAACACTAGTGTGAATAAGATGAAAAATGTGGATCCCCCGAAAGAGGTAAGTAAGTCAAACCCTTTTGATGCTCTTACCTCGGTCGAAAATGATGAGGAGTTGGGTGGAGGAACTTCTAATTTCGCCAGTCAAGCAACCAATTCTAGTGGATCTTCATTCTGGAATGTGGATGCTAGTAGTCCTAGTACAACTCATGTTATTGAGAAAATTGATAAGATTGAAAAATTGATTATTGAAGGAAAAGTTACTTTGGTGGACGATGATAGTAAACCATTAGAAAAGGTTTATTCTTCATGTGATTATGATAGCAAGGATGAGGTTGCATCTTTTGATAATTACATGCCTAAATTTCTAGCTAAAAATGATGGCTATGGTACACAGAGTTTGCTTGAGCAATGGACAGAATCTTACGAAAATTCTGACTATGAATACGACCCATACGATGATATGTATGAAGTCAGGATATTCCTAAACCGCTCCAAGCTATTTGTGATAAATTGGATATTACAGTTAGGGGCCAAAGGAAGAAATAGTTTTCTTGTATTATTGTTTCTTTTATAGGTCCTTTCTAGTTGTTTTCCTTCCTTAAAGGAAGTTGTTTGCCCATGTAACGGGCAGTGATGTGGGACTCACCCTCATCCTTTGTACTTAACTGTTTTTGACGTAATAAAATTTACCAGGGATACCCTTTACCCAAAAACTAATAACAATCACTTTTAAAGAATTCTGTTCTTGTCTTAGAATTCCTAATTTGATTGTGCCATTGTTAAGCTGTGATCTTCAATTCTTAATTTGTTTTCTAGATCATAGTATTACAATTGGTATTAGAGCCGAACCTGGCAGTTATTCTATTGGAATTCTGTTCAAAACATAACTGTTTCTTAACAAATCTAACCAATTCAGTTACAATATATCAATGGTGAACACACATTTAATGGATGGTGGTGTGTTGACTAATCCAAACAATATGGAGACTCAAATGGTGACTATGATGAATCTCATTACTCGATTAACTGACTCTCTAACAACATTGGAGAATAGAGTTAACAGTTGTGAGGGAATTAGTCAAATAAGGGAGCCTACTCGTCAAACTGGTCAAAATGGAGGTTCATATGCAGATTAACTAAAGTGGAGTTTCCAAGGTTTGATGGAGAGGATGTGCAAGGTTGGTTGTACAGGGTCAATAAGTTCTTTGAGATGGATCACATTGTTGATGATGAGCAACGAATAAGATTGGTCTCAATGCATGTGTTTGGGAAAGCACTTAATTGGCATAAGCACTTCATGAGCAGGTTTGGGGAAGTGGTGAAATGGGAAGTGTATCAAATGCAAGTCAAAAGGAGGTTTGAATCAGTCTTTGAGGATCCAAATGGTGGAACTGAAGAATCTCAAGCAAACCACAAATGTTCAGGTATATCAAGATTCTTTTGAAGAACTGTTGAATAAAGTTGAGATAAATGAAGCTTATGTTGTTAGCTTATTCATTGGGGGGGTTAAAAGAGGATATTGTTTATGTTGTGAGAATGTTAAGGCCAACTAGTTTGTCTGATGTGTTTTGTTTGTCTAAACTACAAAAAGCTAGCAATTCTATGTCAAAAAGCAAACATGCACCATTGCTAACTGCTTCTAAGAACAATGTGGTTAGTACTAATGTTAATAGGGGAGGAGGGACTGTGATTAGAAATGTTACTACCATGCCTATTCAAAACAATACCATTATGCCAAACAGACCTTTTAAGAAGTTGACTCAGCAAGAATTAGAAGAAAAAAGGGCAAAACATTTGTTTTTCTATTGTGATCAAAAATACAGTCTGGTCATAATGGCCAGATGTATTCTTTAGAAGTGGTTGCTTGTGATGAAGAGGTAGATAATGAGGATTATGAAGTGGATGAGCAAGGAATGGTTGGGGAAGAGGAGACTATGCAACAAATTTCACTTAATGCGATGACAAGAGTAAACAACAACCAAACAATGAGAATAAAAGGTCAGTTAAGAAACAAGCATTGCACCTTTTGGTAGATTATGGTAGCACACATAATTTTTTGGATTTACATGCTGCAAAGAGGTTAGGTTGTAATCTGAGTAGAATATGTCCCTTAATGGACAAGTCATGTCTAGTGTGTAAATGGACAAGTCATGTCTAGTGTGTATGCATGTAAGAACTTTAAGTGGAGCATACAAGGTCAAGTTTTTGAGACTGATGTTATAATCCTACCATTGGGAGGGTGTGAAATGGTACTAGGCATTCAGTGGTTGGCAACATTGGGAACAATTCAGTTTGATTTCAAGAACTTGGTGATAGGTTTTGTTGTTAATGGGAAAAGGTGTGGGCTCAGGGGAACACCACAATCTACTATGCAGTGGATGCAGGGTAAACAAGTAAGCAGTTCATTAAGTTAAATGGGAGTTGAAATCTCTTCAATGGCCTTGTGTGTATGTCTAGTTACTTTGATGCAGATGACTGGGGTGAATACAGAGTCTAAATCCAACATCCAAACACTCCTTAAAGATTTTGCTACTGTATTTGATACACCAACGGAGCTTCCACCTAATACATCCCATGATCACACCATTCCTTTACTACCAAATACTCCTCCTATCAATATTAGGCCTTACAAACACCCATCTAATCAGAAGGATGCTATTAAGCTTATGGTAAAGGAATTATTGGAAGCAGGGGTTATAAGGAATAGTCAAAGCTCTTTCTCTTCAGCCACTGTAATGGTAAATAAGAAAGATGGAACTTGGAGAATGTGTGTGGATTATAGAATGCTCAACAAGTATACTATGAAAGACAAGCTTCCCATACCAGTTATTAAGGAGTTACTGGATGAACTTCATGGTGCTAAGGTGTTTTCTAAGTTGGATTTGAGGTCAGGCTACCATCAAATAAGGATAAATAAGGATGATATTTACAAGACTGCATTCAGGACCCATGAAGGACACTATGAGTTTTTAGAGATGCCTTTTGGCTTGACTAATGCACCATCTACCTTTCAATCTCTCATGAATACTGTCTTCAAACCTTATATGAAGATATTTGTGCTAGTTTTCTTTGATTACATACTATATAGCAAAAGTTAAGAGGAACATTGGGATCACTTGAGAACAGTTATGCAAACATGCAACAACATACTTTATTTTCCAAAGAAAGTAAATGCATTTTTGTAGCTATGGAGCATTGGCCTATACCCCCAAACAGATAAACAATTAAGAGGTTTCTTGGCTTAACTGGATACTACAGGAAGTTTATCAAGAACTATGCTTGGATTAGCAAACCTCTTACTAATTTGCTTCAGAAATATGTTTTTGTATTAAGTGAAGAAGCTCAAGAAGCATTTTTGTTACTTAAACAAGCCATGATCCAAACACCGGTGTTAGCCAGCCCTTCCTGACTTCTAAAAGATTTTTGTTGTTGAAACAGATGCCTTTGGAGTTGGTATTGGTGCAATGCTTCAACAAGAAGGCCACATCATTGCTTACAAGAGGGGCTATTTGTTGGAAAAACATTTCAAAATCAAGACTGATCATTTTAGCCTCAAATACCTACTCAATCAAAGACTAACCACTCCTTTTCAAACCAAATGGTTACCTAAATTACTTAGTTTTGACTATTAGATTTCTTACAACAAGGGTACTAAAAACATAGTTGCTGATGCACTCTCAAGAATCAATAGTGGCAGTGAATTAAATGCGTGTGTGTTATCTACTGTCACTAGTGATCTGTTGCAGAAGATCAAGTCCAGTTATGATCAAGACACTTCCTTAAAAAAATTGATAGATGGAACTTCTGCAAATAACAAGTACACTTGGGAGGGAAATATGTTGAAAAGGAAAGGGAAATTGGTAGTGGGAAATGATGAACAGTTGAGAGCTACCATTGTGTAACATTATCATGCTGATGTAGTGGGAGGACACTCAGGAACAACTATAACTGCTCACAAGGTGGGGTCTTTGTTTTATTGGAAGGGTTTGCACAAGACATTTAAAAAGTTTGTCAGGGAATGTAATGTTTGCCAAAGGAACAAGTCTGATTTAGCTGCATACCCTAGACTACTGTAGCCTTTGCCAGTCCTTGAAAGAATTTGAAGTGACATCTCTATGGATTTCATTATGGGCTTACCTAAGTCTCAAGGGAAATCTGTCATTTTTGTGGTTGTGGACAGACTGAGTAAGTATTCACATTTTATGGCAATGAGTCATCCTTATGCTACTAGTTCGGCGGCTCAAGCATTATTAGATTCAGTCTATAAATTGCATGGATTACCCAATTCTATTGTTAGTGATAGAGACAGTGTATTCTTAAGTCACTTTTGGCAGTCATTGTTTAAGATACTTATGGTGGAGTCGAAGATGTCAACTGCATATCATCCTCAAACAGACAAACAGAAGTTGTCAACAATGGCTTAGAGTGTTATTTGAGGTGCATGACTAGTGAAAGGCCAAAGGAGTGGGTACAATGGTTGCCTATAGCTGAGTTTTGGTACAATACAAATAATCATTCTTCCATCAATGTATCACCTTATGAAGCTGTCTATGGCCAAACACCCCATTTGCATAATCCCTATGTTTCTGGAGAAAGTGTAGTGGAAAATGTGGATAGAAGTTTACAAGCTAGAGAGAATGCAATTGGTATGCTGAAGTTTCACATTAAAAGGGCCCAAGACAGAATGAAAAAGTATGCAGACTTGAAAAGAAGTGAAAGAGAGTTTGAAGTGGGAATGTGGGTCTATCTCAAACTGCAACCCCACAGGCAAGTAACTATCAGACAAGTAACCCAGAATAAGCTGTCACCAAAGTATTATGGACCCTTTATGATTGTGACCAAGGTTGGAGCTATAGCCTATAAACTTGAGTTACCAAGTGGGGGACAAGTGCATCTAGTGTTTCATGTATCCCAGCTTAATTAAGTTGTGCAGAGGGAATTCTTTCAAGATGAGACTTTTGCCACATTGTGGAGAGGATAGATTGCTATCAGTAGATCTTGAAAGGATATTGGATAGGAGAATTGGCAAACTCAACAACAGGGGCAGTAGTCTATGTACTAGTCAAATGGGCCAATCACAATGAAGAAGATGTCACTTGGGAGCTTGCTGGGGATCTTATTAAGAGGTTTCTTGATTTTTCCATTGATCCTTGAGGACAAAGATCTTTTAAAGGAGAATGGATTGTCACGAATTGGAAATTCAGCTCAAAATTGAAAAGTCAACTCAAAAAGTCAAAATGCCATTACAAGTACTTTTGGCGGGAAAATCAGTTACGACTCAAAACCCTCTATAAATACCCAATCCCTTGTCATTTCTATTCATTCATGATTTGTAAACTTTCCCTTTTCTCTTTGTAATCGTTCAACTTGTAACAAACACATTCAACTAATAACAATCACTTTTGACGAATTTTGTTCTTGTCTTGGAATTCCTAATTTGATTGTACCATTGTTAAGCTGTGAGCTTCAATTCTTAATTTGTTTTCTAGATCATAGTGTTACATATGCTAATAATTGCTCAAAAAATGTCTATTTTACTTGAAAAATGTCGTTGTCATAGTGGGTTGTTGGTGGGTCAAAAATGATTATTTTTTTGGAGTTAACTGTTATAACTTTCAGCAGATTTCGATGAAGTTTTGCTAGTTTTTGGACGTTTATAAGTTGCGACTATTATAGAACTATGATTATTTAGTTATCGGTTGCATTGTTCAACACCTTGTTGGTTAAAATTGTTCGAAAAATGTCCGTTTTACCTGGAAAATGTTGCTGTCACAGTGGGTTAATGGGTCAAAATTGGAAAAAAAATTATTGCACCTATTATGTCTTTGTACTTTATATGGATATAGTTTCAGTGTGTAATTGATCTATGGGTTTTTCGAGCGTCGTTTGCAGCCAATGTTCTTTGCTGCGGTTTTTGATTCAACTATGGAGTAACTACAGGGCTGAACTTGGGCAAATTCGTCTAGCCTTTGCAACCATTGTGTTCCTCCCTTCCAAACTGAAATAAAGAGAAGTAATGCCTGTTTCAGGTGCTGTAGATAGAAAGCTCTAGTTAATAACTGAAATTAACTAACATTGGCTTACTCAGCTGAGGAAACTGTGTGAATTTTAATCTGAACAACAGTAACTAATGGCAAAATGTAAGAAAGCATTAGCATAAAGTCTACTTTTAATAGGCGATACATAAAGAGTCAAAGGCTTGCTGGTTTCATTCATATAACTTAAGTACATGAACTCAAAACAATAGAAGATTACTGTCTACTCTAATCACATTATGTCACTTGATCAGTTGATCATCAATCTAGCATTGTTTTAGGTGTTTTGGTCGGGATGATGAGTAAGACAGCTGATCTCGGTTGACCTATCATAATAGTTAGACAATATGTGGTTAGAGTTGATGGGGTTTTGTGTTCATCGTT
Organism: Tanacetum coccineum; assembly: GCA_026074375.1. NCBI lineage: Eukaryota > Viridiplantae > Streptophyta > Magnoliopsida > Asterales > Asteraceae > Tanacetum > Tanacetum coccineum. The sequence goes on along the minus strand of BQNB010126964.1, from coordinate 5,128 downwards.
GATTGTTAACCATTGGTTGTTGCATATTGTAGTTTCACAATATTTTATAGATTTAATTTGGATGTGGATGTTGCATGTTGTAGTTTTGATGTTATTTGGTTCGTCTAATTATATTAATGATTCTATATTGTTTCATTTACTTTTTGTCAATGTGATGCTTCTTTTATTTGGAGGCTAGGTTGTAGATTATGGTATGTTATGGTATGTTATTGCTGGAATTTAGGTGAAAAAGTGGTCTATATAGCCAAAAGAAATGTGGCCAACGGTTTTTTTGGTTTCGATATGGAGGTGCCAGATTTTCCGTTTTGGGTTACCTTTGTTTGGATTTCACAAAAATTAAAAAAATAATGTCCGTCGAACCTGATCGAAGCATTTCAGTGAGGTTTTATATTCGTGCTATTTCTAAAATCGGTTTATTAATGCGGAAAAGGATAAACTAAAGTATGCAGAGCCTAAAACCGTTATAATCCCCTATGGTTTAAGTATAATCACGTCGTTTGAAGATGGGGTACGGTGTTTTAGATTCTGCTTAAACTAAGGGGCGTTGTTGGTTACGCATAGGCGATGCCCTTTTTAATTTTAACAATAAAAATTGTGCAGTGATTTGTGCAGTGATTTGTAGATTTAATCTGGATAGTTTTTGATTTGGTATGATGATTTAGTAACCTGTTGAGTTGCGCTTTGTGACATGTAAAAAAACATAAAGCATAAAATGCTTTCGTATTTTTGCAACCATTATGATATTTGAGTCCAAGCACCGACGGTTTTATAACTTTGAACCATTGTAACCAAATTAAGACTTTCGTGGTATGGGATTTCGACGATTATGTGTTGGATCGTTTAGATCTCAAATTCGTAAAGGTGGAACCTTCCCTTGACTTAAAAGGTTTGGTTATGGTAGTGAGAAGGTTTCATTCACTGCCATAAACGTTTTCATCTGTTTGGCTATTGTAACTTTGCATCTTAAAAAGGAGGACTCTTATAAGCGTAAATTTATGATTTATGGCAGTGGTGTGTAGATCTATTTCGAACTGTCGTGATTACAAACATTTGTGTATGTTGTACTTTATAAATACTAGTCTTTATGTACATGACTACAAACATTTGCGTATGTTTATATAAATATGTATAACAAAAATATTTATGCATGAAAGCTCGAAAAGCTCGATAAAAGCTTGAGCTCGAGCTATTGAAAGCTCGAGTTCGGCTCATTATGTGTTTCGATTTTGTTTATTAGGGTCGTTGCTCGAGCTCGATAAAAGCTCGACTCGATTGAGTCAAGCTCAAGCTAGAGCTCGAGTTACTTAATAAAAGTTTGGCTTGCCTTGCTCTATGCCATCTCACCAAACCTAAGCCGTCCCAGCCATCCGTTTTGACATCATATATTATTTATAGAAACATTGCCAAAAAAAAGTCATCTATTATTCAGTCAACGACTAGGATGCGTTTTCTTTATTGTAAGAAAGAGAAAAAGTTGGAGTAAATATATGAACATTTAAATAAATTTTATAACGAGTTATTAATAATTTTGATCTCATGAATGTTGGCAACTAGCAATAAGATATTTTTATTAATACGTGTCATTAGATGCTAATGAATATTTATATTATTCGTTGACTTAACCTTTATACAAGGGTGTCGAAAAAGTCGACCTGACCGAAACCCGACCTAACCCGAACCTAAATAAGCCTACTCAGGTCGGGTCACTTGGGTCAATAATGTTATTCGGATCAATCTGAATAACCCGAGTTCTGAATATGGTCGGGTTCGGGTATGTTTTTTTAGCCTCGACCCGAATTGACCCGAACCTGACTAATCTTTTTTTTGGTAAAGGGTTTTCCCGGTAAATGTATTACTAAAAAAAAAACGATTCATTACAAAGGATGTGGGTGAATCCCACATCTCAGCCCGTTACATAGGCAAAAAGCGAACATAACAAGCACAACTACTACATAGGAGGATACTAATAAAACTAGATAACAGACTCAACAAATCGAACCTGACCAATCTGACTCGACTAACACTTTTACATTGTAGAAGTATTCAAGTAAGCAACTTTTTTAAGCATTTTACTTATATTCCGGTCGACCCGAACCCGAATTGACCCAGCCTGATTTGACCCAACCCGAATTGACTCGAACTCGACTAACACGAGTTTTA
>BQNB010126963.1:0-16522 GCA_026074375.1 Tanacetum coccineum | reverse complement strand
CAAGTGCTTTTTAGGAGGCAACCCAATCTATTATTTTCTTGCATAATTAGGTGTGTCTTATGTGTCTTGTGTATTTGTTTTGAGTCATATGATTATACTAATCAATTTTGTGGTTTATGCAGTAAAATTTACAAGAAATAACTTATATAATCGCATGCAGGAAGTTTTTCAAAGAAAACAAAAAGAAAATTTTCTCAAAGGCTGGAGACGGCGTCAAGATTTATCCTTATGGCGTCGTGAGCCCAACTATAGGAAAATTCAAAAAATTTCAAGTACTTTTGAAAAATAATTTGCACAACATTTAAAATTTGAAATTATTTTATAAACCTGCAGAAAGCTATGATTATATCATTACACTCATCCTATCTTTACTGCTTTCGTAGAATCAAACCCTAAACTCTCATTGTATTTATATCTATCCCACCGATTTTATGCTTGGTGTAGTTGTCTTTGTCTTTGATTACATGTTATATTTGATGAGAAGAAGCTTGGAAGTTCTTAGAAAGTTTCATTGGATAATTCTTGGAGGACGATTTAACCAGTTATCGCATGTTTCTTCTCCATTATTGAGTAAACCAGGGAGTACTAGTTTCTTTTACTTGTTTTCTTTTCTCTTTATTCGTTTTTATGGTTACTTCTATAGAACATTGGGGACAATGTTCAACTTAAGTATAAGGGGAATAAGCCTTAGAAACTATTCCTGCATTTTCCATTTGCTTGTTCCTTAAAATGATGGATAATATATCAAAACATAGCATAAAAAGGTAATTTTGACCAAAATTTAAAATTTTTTATGACACATACCGACGAAAATCGAGTATTAATAGTGTCTCATGGATAGGAATTTATATGACTAGCACAAAAACCTTCAGAATTCCACCCCAAAAATGTGAGGTTCGCCTTTAGATCTATAGGAATTCGGGTATCTATTTTTGATACCCAAGATAATTTATACCTTTAGCTTGTTCGAGTTAAGGTTCGAATACGGTTATATGTGTCTATTCCATCGTTACAGATGTGTACGTTTGGTCTTTGTCGCCTTTTTTGGAGCACTGGTATCGGTATTAAATTATATGAGTGTACGGTAGTATATTAAATTCTAGAACTTGTTTTTGTGATGCATCCCGAGACCGCATAGTGAGTATTAAAATTTGTTGGATAAGAGGCACTATGATTAACCCATATTTTAGACATGTAATTGTTATGATGGTCACATCGAGTATATAACTATCCCACACCCTTACCATGCACTCATTTTTAGTGCAGGATACCCCTAGCACAACCCTCTAAGCCTATCCTTTTCACGGTTCTCGTAATTTTCTGGTTAAGCCGGATTATTAATGAAGAACATTGTCACCCTTAAACCAATCGTTACACCCAAATCGACTTAGCCTACCTTGTATGTACTCACCTTTAGTACATTATTGTTTTAACCCAAGTTATTTATTGAGTACACGGTTGCTAAGTCCTTATCCTTGTAAATACAATTTTGGGACGATTGGGATTCATGGTAGTATTTATTTAGCAAAAGAATGGGAAAGAAAAGTTAAGTCAATACCCTCATATATTTGTCAATTGATCTCCATGTTATTTTGATCCATCTCAAATCGGGTCATTAGTTAGATTATAAATAAACGAGTATGTAAAAGTTCAAGTGTAAAGGTGTATCTATAAACCCCCATGATGTATTATATGTTTAAGCAATGACAGGGCAAAAGTGTACAAAAAAATGAATATAAAAAAAAGTAGGAAAAAATGTACGAGCTGCCATTTGCTTATGTTTATGTTTATCATTGAGTCAAAAAAAGGAAAAGAAAAGAGATTGATGTAGAGTTGTGTTGAGTTCGTATATTTTGTCCGAGTTATTGGCTTAGCAACCTAGACCAACGTGTATTCGTATAAATATTTAACTAACTCTTCCACTCCAAATTCACCCAAAAGTCACTCCCTAAATGTATCTCATCCGTTTCCGTTTCCGTTAATGTTATCTTACACCTACACCCCACAACCCTTTAAAAGACCTATTTGATAGTAATGAATAATACTTGCGCCTAACGATAGAGGTTTGATCCTTTACAAAGCCTATGTAATTTATATGCTATGACAGGTAATGAGTGTTGATTTTTCGTTTCCCTATTATGTTATACTTTATTATACACCCGAGTAAAAGAGAGAATCCCAAACACTTATGTGAGATGCTAGTATATACTTTCCGTGCTTTTAATTACGAGGTCTAGAAGGTTGTGTTGTAAAATACTTTTAAAGAGTAGGTTAAATGACCCTCATATTGCTATTGTCTAGGTAGAAAAGCCCATTTGCTTGAGGACAAGCAAATCCTAAGTGTAGGGGTATTTGATGAGGTGTCATTTTATACACTATTTCGGGGTCATTTAACCCCCTAAATCATGCAAATATGCCCAAATTATGTGCTAAATCATTTGTTTTCATGTTTTTAGCACTTGGATGACTTTTGAAGGAAATACACATGACTTGGGCTCATTCAGAAAAGAAACGGATAAGATTACAGACCTACACCAAATCTCTTAAAGACTTTTGCAAACAGTGGCTGGAGACGGCGTCGCAAGCATAAAGCGACGCCGTCGTGATCTATATAGTGACATCGTCAGGAATTTAGAGACGGCGTCAGGAATTTAGCGACGGCGTCAGGACGTGGCCGACTTAAAGAGGATCTAGAATCGTCTACGTGGTGACGGCATCAGAATTACAAAGCGATGTCGTCGCGTCGACATCTTTATAAATATAAATCTGTTTTTAGGGTTCTAGTGTGTAACTTTGAGATACCTTTGTATAAACCTAGGGAGATGAACCCTGGTCATTTTAGGAGCTTTATAGGTCGTTTTTAGGGCCTCAAACCCCTATTGTACTACCTTGAATCCATGTTTTAATCAAGTAAGGTTATTCATCATTAATCATTCAATATGTTTATGTGTTGTTTGATTGATTTATCTTCTTACTTTCTTTATAACATGCGAGGCTAAACCCTCTTTTATATTTATGATTGCACAAAACTTAGGTTGTAGATCCTTTTGATGTTGCTTCTTGTTGATGAATGTGCGCGATAGGCTTTAGAAAATCAGCATTTGTCTGTATCGTTGTCGATATGTCTAGGGAAACGTAAGTAGTGTAGAAAGGATAACATCGGTAACAGTCTTCATACTACCTTACCCACTTTATGGTTGATCCCTCTTAAGTTATTTCACATGTATTTAATATACTCTTAGGGGCCATGTAATAGTCTTCATACTACCTTATGTGTGCATTGCCTTAATAGAATATTAAATAGACGGCGGGTTCGTGTAATCCGTTCATGACCTAGGAAATACTTACACAGATCATCACAAGTGTGACAAAGCAACATATCTAGGAGAAGTAATATGAGGAGTAGTGCATGATTAGGTAAATACATATTTTTATCATAAAGTTATCACCAGTAGTATAGATTATAATTAGTTTAATTATTAGTTAATAAAACCAACCTCTCAAACCATTGATTTACCTGCTTTCTTATAAATATAAAAACGCAAAAAAGAATCTTCTCTCAACCCCTTAGAATTCTGTTAGACTGTGTTTGAGCCTTCCCAACCTATTCCCCTAGAGAACTATAACAACCCCCGAGTCTTTCCTATACTACACTGCAACGATTAGGTATACTGTCTAGGGGATTGTAAAACTTCATGTGAAGTCTTTGCAACCCTCACATCAGGAACTGAAGTAGAGGACTTTATAAGAGCTATAGAAAATGGAAGCGATACAGATAATTGGTTATAGGTTAAAGGGTGTTTGGGAATAGCTTTTTAAACGTATCCGGTCAATTATAGAACAAATGCTACTGTTTAGTTTTGTATTTGATAAACTATGTTATTCATCTTATTAACGAAAATAAGCACCCCTTATATGATTTAGTTGTCATAAAAGTTTATTGATGATCAAAAGGGTTGTCTGCATGAATTATCTAGATGAGTTGTATAAAGTGTTGGTTGTAATTGTTTTGTTTATAAGTTGTCCATAATCTGCCATTTGGGTTGACAAGGTTTTTAAGCAGTTTTTTTGCTGAAATTAAAACATTTGTGCAATTTTTTTTATAAAAGATGATTGATTGCTAAAATATGCGTGATGAAATTTACGCTACCAAATATTAAATGATGTTTGGTGGCTCATATATGCGTGTAGAAATTTTCTAAGCTGAAAATTCTAAAGTTGTTTGGATGCTGATAGATATGTGAGGGATTTTCATTTGCTGGATTTTAGAAGTAGTTTTATTATTGAAATATGTGTGCAGGAACTTCCTATGTACTGTAGCGAGATTTTATGTTATGGACTTGATGTTAATTAGGGTCAGCATACCTGCTTTTACTTGGCTACGTCAACAATAAGTTATCCAAACAACCCTGAATAACATGTTACGACATCGAAAGGGTTGCTAAAAATAAGCTACCCAAACAAACCTTAATAACATGTTTAGGACACCAAGTGATTGTTGAAATATGATATCCAATCAACCCCTAATAACATGTCAAGACACCCAAAGGGATGCCGAAAATAAGCTATCCAAACAACATCTCTTTTCCTCTAGATGTCCTGAGTACATCCAACCGCCGCCTCATCAAGCTCGAAAATCAAGTCTAACGCTTGATGGAAGCTCATCTTGCTTCGATACAACCTACTCAAGTGAACAAAATCACTTCTTCATGTGAGATCTGCAGTGGTCCTCACGACACTCAGTACTGCATGGAAAATCCCGAACAAGCCTTTGTTGAATATGCATCCTCGCGTACCGACGAAGCGGGAGGTAAGTGGTACACTTTCAAACCCGAGCAAAACAATTTTGGTGACACCTACAATCCGTCATGGAAAAGTCACCCAAACCTCAGGTGGAAACAACCCCAAAATTCCTAAAATTGTTTTTCAAACCCACATAACCGGTTCTAACCTAACGGTTCAATCCCGAACCATTCTTCAACAACAATCCTCAAAATTTTAACAGTCAATCAAATCTCGAAGGATTAGTGTCCAACTTCATGGCATCTCAAGACGCTAGATTGTCCAAGTTTAAAGCCGATTTCAAAAAGCAGCAAATCGAGATGACCAACAAAATTGACATAGTGTTGAAAGCCATCACCGATCGAATAGAGGGAGCACTCCCTAGCGACACAGTTAAGAACCCAAAACTAAATACCTCTCGAGTTCTGTCTATTCGTTCTTACCTAACAATTGACCCCTAATGCTCATCTCACCCTTCCACTTCAACCAATGCAGTCAAAACATGTTCCAAGAAGGCAAGCCATTCTTAGACAATTCTGCTGCAAACCGGGATGGGAATTGGAACAGAACAAACTAAAGAACCCAAATCAACTCTTGAAGATGAATTCTAGGATTTACATCTTAACCTACCGGTTCTTGAAGTCCTAGATCACGCTCTAATCTATAACGCAATGTTGGATAAATATGTGGAAAGCTTAGAACTAGGCAAAAATGGATCAACATTCGTCCAAGGAGAAGTATCTACAAAGATGGAAGACCTTGAGCTATTCACTCTACCCTGTAGAGTAGGGGATTCAAAGCCTTTCGACACCTCATCTGATTTAGGATCATGTGTAAACATAATCCCGCTATACCTCTTCATGAAGCTTGACATCAGACTATTAGAAGAGACTGACCATATCTTCGGGTTGGCTGACAGAAATCAATCTTCCTGTTGGGATTGGTTAAAGACGTAAGAAGTCCGCCATAGGATAAACATATTTGTTATACGTTTTATAGTATCGATATGAAGAAAGACCTCGAAACCCCTTTGCTAGTAGGAAAAGGATCCCTAACAACCACCAATGCAGTAATAGATTGTAGAAAAGCCAAAATAGCGGTAGGAGAAGGGATCACTAGGTCGGTATTCGGAGTAAAATGAGTCAATTTAGGTAAAGTGGAAGCGCCGCTATTGGACCCGCTTGGTAAAAGGGATCATACAAAACCACGACCTAGCTCTGATGAGATTAGCGTGCGCAAACCCTTATTATGCTAGGAAGGAACTTCTTTAGTTGTCATTTTCTCCAGAGAATGGGATAGTGTTAGAGGATGCTAAAATTAATCCCTTCAAGGACGTCCTAGTGTTTAGGCGAATGGTATAATTCCTAGGGGCCTTGCCAATAAACCTTAAGAGAAATATGTGGGAGTCGGAAGACTTAATCGATAATCCGATCAATTGGGACAAACCACCCAAAGATGGAGATGGGGCATGGCATGCCAAAATTAGGATAATTAATCCGGATGGAGAAGAATTCACCAAAACCCTACAATCAATTCCCACCATTAGAAGGCTCTCTGAAAGAGAAAGTCCAAGGGAGATCATCAACTATGGTCCACTTATGACACTTGAAGTGTGACTTCGTGTCTAGCTTCAAAGATCTCATTAAAAAGAAAATCGCTTCTTGGGAAGGAAACACAATGTTTCTTTTTCAGCATATTAGGAGTGTTTTCTTCTCGTTGTGTTTTTAGTTCTCATTTATTTATTCTTTTATGTTTGAATTTATTACTTTGTAATTATGCTTTGTTTTGTTTATAACTTCGTCTTATTTACAATCAAAGGTGTTTTGCTACAAAATAAGTGTAGAGGAATATATCCGGTTTTAAAGAACCAAATTCAAACATTTAAAATAAATTGTTTAGATTAATTCGCGTCAGTTTCGAGTCATATGATTGCATTGACTAATCCCAGGTTTCATGCTGCAATTTCATACAAGAAATAACTTATATAATCGAGTGCATGAAGTTTTCAAAGAAAACAAAATAAAATTTTTGCTCAGAGCCTAGAGACGGCATCAGGATTCCTCCTGACGGCGTCGTAAGCCTAGCTACAGGAAAATTTGAAAATTTTCAAGTATTTTCGAAAAATAGTTTGCACAACATTTAAAATTTGTAATTCTTTTATAAACCTGCATAACCTAAGATTACATTCATTACTCTCATCTTATCTTTACCGCTTTAAAGACCCCCCCGTAACAACTAATATTCTCGTTTGTATATATATATTATATATTTATTTATTTTATACAGTTATTTATCTCGTTGTATATCATTTATATTTATATATATTTTATTTTTTATATATTTATTATATATATATACTCCCGATTTTATGCTTGGTTGTAGTTGCCTTTATCTTTGATTTACTGGTTATTTTTGATAAGAAGAGCTTGAAGTTCTTAGAAGTTTCATTGGTAATTCTTGGAGGAGATTATTTTACTAGGTATCGCCATGTTTCTTCTCCATTATTGAGTAAACCAGGGGAGTACTAGTTTCTTTTACTTGTTTTCTTATCCCTTTCTTCGTTTTTACATGTATTTCTATAGTACATTGAGGACAATGTTCAACTTAAGTGTAAGGAGAAATAAGCCTTAGAAACTATTCCTTTATTTGCCATTTGCTTTGTTCCTTAAATGATGAGTAATATTAAAAAATAGTATTAAAAAGGTTAATTTTGACCTAATTTATATATTTTATATGACATTTACCTACGAAAAACGAGTATTCAATTAGCATCTCATGGATAGGGATTGTCTTTGACTAGCACAAAACCCTCAAATTCCCCCAAAAATGTGAGGTTCGCTTAGATCTATGGAATTTCGAGTATCATTATTGACTACCCAAGATTGTTTATACCTTTAGCCTTTCTCGAAGTTATGGTTCAAAATGCAGTCATATGTGTCTCTATTTCGTCATTTACGGATGTGTAGTATGGTCTTTGTCACCTTTTTCTGGTGCATTGGTTTCGGTATTTATATTATATGTGAGTACCGGTCGTTTGTTAAATTCTAGAACTTGTTTTTGTGATGCATCCCAAGAACCGCATAGTAAATTTAGGATTTGCTAGGATATAAGAGCGTATCCAGGTTTAACCCTGTTTTGAAACAATTGTAAACTTTTTGATGGATCACACTGATCATTATAATAACCCCACACCCACTTGCCATGCACTCACTTTAGTACAGGATAACCATAGTTCATACCCTACGTTGCCTTCATTTTTAATCGGTTCTCGTATTTTTATGGTTAAGCCGAATATTAATGAAGAGCATTGTTAACCCTTTTAACAATAATTACACCCAAATCGCCTTGCATACATCGTATGTACTCGCTTTTGTATTATTATTGTTTTATCCTATGTTCATTTTTGTGTTCACAGGTGATAAGTCATTATCCATGTAAATACAGTTTTGGAACGCTTGGGATTAATGGTAGCTATTCTTCTATTTTGATGAATTGGGGAGAAGTAATATTTATTTCCCCCATAGTGATCGATATAGCTCGATGTTTTTTTGATCCACTCAATTTGGGTCATTAGATAGATTGTAAATATCGAGTATTAAAAGTTCATGTGTAGGGTGTTTCTTTAAACCCCATGATGTATTATTTGTTTTAATAAATGGCAGGGGGGACTAAATATGGTACGAAAAAAACGAGTGATAAAAGAAAAGAAAAGAATTGAAAATATATATATAAAAAAAGGTAAAAAAATATACGGGCTGCCATTTGCTTATGTTTGTGTTTATCATAGAGTAAAGAAAATAAAAAGAAAGAGTTTGATGTAGGTTGTGTAGAGTTTGTATACCTTTGTCCGAGTTCATGGCTTTGCAACCAAACTAACGTGTATTCGTATAAATAATTAGCTAACCATTCCACTCCAAATTCACCAAAAAGTCACTCCACAAATGTATCCATCCATATTACTTTAATTTTATGTTATCTACACCTACACCCCACAAACCCTTTAAAATAGACCTCTTTGACAATAATGATAATACTGTGGCTAGCGAGGAGGTTTGATTTCTTTACCAAGCCTTATGTTATGTATATGCTTTGAAAAGTAAAGAGTGTTCGTTTTTTGTTTCCTCTTTTTGTTATAATTTTATTATACAACGATGTGAAAAAGAGAATCTCAAACACTTATGTGAGATGCTAGTATATACTTTTTGTGCTTTTAATTACGAGGTCTAGAAGGTTGTGTTGTAAAATACTTTTAAAGAATAGGTGAAATGACCTTAATATTGCTATTGTCTAGGTAGAAAAGCCCATTTGCTTGAGAACAAGCAATCCCAACGTGTAGGGGTATTTGATGAGGTGTCTCATTTTATACACTCTTTCAAGGTCAATTTAACCCTACTCTATGCAAATATACACATATTATGTGTTTAATCGTTTGTTTTTAGGTTTTTAGCACTTGGATGACATTTGGAGGAAATACACGCGACTTGGGCTCATTTAGAGAAGAAACGGACAAGATTACGGACCTACACCAAATCTCTTAAAGATTTATGCATACATCGGTTGGGAGCCTGGGAGACAGCCTGTCAGCAGGCTATTAAGCGTCGCCGTCGTGATCTTTCACACGTGAACGGCGTTAAAAAATATTAGGACGGCGTCAGGACGTAGCCGACTTAAAAGAGGATCTAGAATCATCTATGTGGCGACGGCGGCAGGACTTCAAAGCGACGCTGTCGCAACAATTTTCCTATATATATTAATCCAAAATTAGGGTTTTAAGTGTGTAACTGTATAATTTTAGGGAGGATAAACCCTAGTTCTATTCTAGAACTTTTAGCGTTTTAGGGCCTCTCAAATTTCGAGGCCGGATTTTCTGGAAAGTACATTCAATGAGATACTGTTTAGAGTCCAGAAACATAAAAAAAAACTATTACCATCATGGAGATAATCACTCGTAAACACATCCCTAAATTCTGCTCATCCTAAATCAAGATTTTATCGCAAATCTAACCTAACCAATTGCATGATCATGACCCAAATCAAACCCTAATCATTCTAACATCATTATATATCATTAATATTCTGAATTTTTAAGAACCCTAGATCCATCATAAATTAATTGTTACATATATATGTTTTTTTAAAGAGTTAAACTAGAAAAAGATCAATACCCAGCATTCTTACTCGATCCTACACGATCTAGTTCACAAAATCTTGGATCAAAAAATTCTCTTCTTGTTTTCTTGGGGCTGAGGTCGACACACACAAGGAGGAGAAAGAGGCAAAAAAATGAGTTAGGGTTTTTATTTTCTACAAGTTTTGTTAAAGCCTACAAGTTCTAATCCAACTCAAAAACCCCTTTTTTCCTTTTCTTTTGGCGGCTAAACTTCCTTCTTATATATTTTATTTTTCTTTTTATTATTATTTATATTATTACATATATTACCTTAAGTTTTTATAAAAAACTAAGCTAATTTGATTAAACCTTTTTACTTAATCGCTACTACTAAACTTTCTAAATATAACTTTCATCTCACCAAACCACTTTCTATTTTTAGAAAGTTTGCTACAAACTTCTATATTTCACTCACTTATTTCATTTCTAAAATGCCACATTTCCCATATACGCTTAACACATAATTATACAACTATTGACGTAGCAATTTATGCAATACGTCTTTCATTTCCATTATCACCACATGTGAACAAATGGAATACTTAACACCAAACTCAAACACACTCAAAATGAGATGCCCATTCACCTCAAAATGATATCAAGCACATAATTAACTCACTTAGCCCACATAAAATCACATAGCACAACACTTAAACACATAAATTGAACTCTTAGCCAATTCTAAAGGTATACTGACCTGCTCAAATCACGGTTGTCACATCACGTGTTGTATGCATAATTCTTTAAGAGATTTGGTGTAGGTCCGTAGTCTTGTCCGTTTCTTCTCTAAATGAGCCCAAGTCACGTGTATTTTCTCTAAATGCCATCTAAGTGCTAAAAACCTAAAATAAACGATTAAGCACATAATCTACGCATATTTGCATTATTTAGGAGGTTAAATGACCCTGAAATAGTGTATAAAATGACTCCTCATCAAATACCCCTACACTTGGGATTTGCGTGTCTTCAAGCAAATGGGCTTTTCTACCTAGACAATAGCAATATTGGGGTCATTTAACCTACTCTTTAAAAGTATTTTACAACACAACCTTCTAGACCTCGTAATTAAAAAGCACGAAAAGTATATACTAGCACCTCACATAAGTGTTTGGGATTCTCTCTTTCTCTCGGTTGTATGATAAATTATAACATAATGGGGAAACAGAAAATCAACACTCATTACCTGTCATAGCATATAAATTACCATAGGCTTGGTAAAGGATCAAACCTCCACCGCTAGGCGCAAGTATTATTCATTATTGTTAAAGAGGTCATTTAAAGGGTTCTGGGGTGTAGGTGTAAGATAACATAAATGGAAACGGAAACGGATGGGATACAGTTGGGGAGTGGCTTTTGGGTGAATTTGGAGTGAAAGGGTTAGCTAATTATTTATACGAATACACGCTGATTTGGTTGCTAAGCCAAGACTAGGACAAAGATATAAAAACTCTACACAACTCTACATCAATCTCTTTCTTTTTCTTTTCTTGACTCTATGATAAACATAAACATAAGCATATGGCAGCCTGTACATTTTTTACACTTTTTTTATATATATATTTTTATACACTTTTGCCCTGCCATTGCTTAAACATATAATACATCATGGGAGTTTATAGGTACACCCCTACCCTTGAAATTTTACATACTTGATATTTAAAATCTAACTAATGACCTGATTTGAGGTGGATCAACATAACATGAAGCTTATTGAGCTCTATTGGGGGTAATAAATTACTTCTTCCCTAATTCTTCATAAGATAGATACTACCATGAATCCTAATCATCTCAAAACTGTATTTACAAGGATAAGGACTTAGCAACCGTGTACTCAATAAATAATTTAGGTTAAAACAATAATGTACTAAAGGTGAGTACATATAAGGTAGGCTAAGGCGATTTAGGTGTAACGATTTGTTTAAGGGTTACCAATGCTCTTCATTAATAGTCCGGATTAACTAAAAAATTATGAAAACCATGAAAAGGATAGGCTCGGGGGGTTGTACTAGGGGTATCCTGCACTAAAAATGAGTGCATGACAAGGGTGTAGGATAGTTATATGATCGGTGTGACCATAATAACAATTACAAGTTTAAAACATGGGTTAATACTAGTGCCTCTTATCTAGCATATCCTAATACTTACTATGCGGTCTCGGGATACATCACAAAAACAAGTTCTAAAATTTAATATACTGTCAGTACACTCATATAATTTAACACCGATACCAATGCTCCATAATAGGCAAAAAGACCATAAGTACACATCCGTAACGATGGGATAGACACATATGACTGTATTCGAACCTTAACTCTAGAAAGATAAAGGTATAAACTATCTTGGGTATCAATAATGGATACCCGAATTCCTAAAGATCTAAAGGCGAACCTCACATTTTTTTGGGTGGAATCCTGAGGGTTTTTGTGCTAGTCATATAAATTTGTATCTATGAGACGCTATTAATACTCGGTTTTTGTTGGTATGTGTCATAAAAAAATTTAAATTTTGGTCAAAATTACTTTTATATGCTATGTTTCGATATATTACCCATCATTTTAAGGACAAAGCAAATGGCAATTGAAGGAATAGTTTCTAAAGCTTATTTTCCCCCTACACTTAAGTTAAACATTTTCCCTTATGTTCTATAGAAGTACCCGTAAAAACAAATAAAGGGAAAATAAAACAAATAAAAGAAACTAGTACTTCCCTGGTTTGCTCAATAATGGAGAAGAAACATGCGATAACTGGTTAAATCGTCCTCCAAGAATCATCCAATGAAACTTTCTAAAAACTTTCAAGCTTCTTCTCATCAAATACAACCTGTAATCAAAGACAAAGACAACTACACCAAGCCTAAAATCGGCATCATAGATATATACAATGAGAATTTAGGGTTTGACTCTATAAAAGCAGTAAAGATAGGATGAGAGTAATGATGTAATCATAGGTTTATGCAGGTTTAAAAAAGAATTACACTTTTTAAATGTTGTGCAAACTATTTTTCGAAAATACTTGAAAATTTTCAAATTTTCCTGTAGCTGGGCTCACGACGCCGTCAGGATTAATCCTGACGCCGTCTCCAGGCTTTGAGCAAAATTTTTATTTTCATTTTCTTTGAAAAAATTCATGCACTCGATTATATAAGTTATTTCATGTATGAAATTGTTGCATGAAACCTAGGATTAGTCAATACAATCATATGACTCAAAACTGACGCGAATTAATCTAAATAATTTATTTTAAATGTTTGAATTTGATTCTTATAAACCGGATATATCCCCTACACTTATTTTGTGCAAAATACCTTTGATTGCAAATAAGACGAAGTTACAAACAAAGCATAAGCATGATTATAAAGTGATTCAAACATAAAAGAATAAATGAAAAGAATTAAAACACAAGACACTCCTAATATGCGGGGAAAATAAACATTGGGTTGCCTCTCAAGAAGCGCTTTTATTTATTTATGAGTCTTGTAGCTAGACTCGAAGTCACACGTCAAGTGTCATAGAAGTGGTCTAAGTTGATGATCTCTCTTGGACTTTCTCTTTCGGAGAGCTTTCTAGTGGTGGGGATTAATTGTAGGGTTTTGGTGAATTCTTCTCCATCCGGATCAATTATCCTAATTTTGGCATGTCATGCCCCATCTCCATCTTTGGGTGGTTTGTCCCAATTGATCGGATTCTCGATTGAGTCTTCCGACTCCCACATGTTTCCCTTAAGATTTATTGGCAAGTCCCCTAGGAATTCTACCATTCGCCTAAACACTAGGACATCCTTGAAGGGATTAATTTCAGCGTCTCTAGCAATTTCCCATTCTCTGGGAAAATGACAATCTAAGAAGTCCTTCCTAGCATAATAAGAGGTTTGTGCACCTATTCCATCTGAGCTAGGTCGTGGTTTGTATGATTCCCTTTTTCCAAGCCTGGTCCAATAGGGTGCTTCCTCTTTACCTAAATCGACTCCTTTTACTCTGAATACCGACCTAGTGATCCCTTCTCCTACCGCTATTTTGGCTTTTCTACAATCTATAAATGCATTGGCGGTTATTAGGAATCCTCTTCCTACTACTAAAGGGGTTTCAGGGTCTTTCTTCATATCGATTACGTAGAAATTGTTTTAACAATTTTAGTTTTCCTATGTGGACTTCTACGTCTTTAACAATCCCGACAGGATAAGATTTGGTTCCGTCAGCCAACCCGAAAATATGGTCAGTCTCTTCCAATAGTTCGATGTTAAGCTTCTTGAAGAGGTATAGCGAGATTATGTTTACACATGATCCTAAATCAGCTAAGGTGTCGAACAGCTTTGAGTCCCCTAATCTACAGGGTAAAGTGAATAGCTCAGGGTCTTCCATCTTTGCTGATACTTCTCCTTGGACGAATGTTGATCAATTTTTACCTAGTTCTAAGCTCTCCACATATTTATCCAACATTGCGTTATAGATTGGAGCGTGAGCTAGGACTTCAAGAACCGGTAGGTTAAGATGTAAATCTTGGAATTCATCTTCAAGAGTTGATTAGGGTTCTTCAGTTTGTTTTGTTCTAATCCCCATCCCGGTTTACAATAGACTCGTCTAGGAGTGGCTTGCCTCCTTGGAACATGTTTTGACGGCATTGATTGAAGTGGAGGAGTAAGATGAGCATTGGGGGTCAATTGTTAGGTAAGAACGAACATACGAAACTGGAGAGGCATTTAGTTTTGAGTTCTTAACCGTGTCACTAGGGAGTGCTCCTGCCATTCGATCTGTGATGGCTTTCAACACTGTGTCGATTTTGTTGGTCATCTCACTTTGCTGTTGTTTGAAATCGACTTCAAACTTGGATAATCTAGCGTCTTGAGATGCCATGAAGTTGGACACCAATCCTTTGAGATTTGATCGATTGTTAAAATTCTGAGGATTGTTGCTGAAGGAATGGTTCGGGATCGAACCGTTGGGTTGGAATCGGTTAGGTGGGTTTGAAAAACTATTTTGGGAATTTTGGGGTTGTCTCCACCTAAGGTTTGGGTGACTTTTCCATGACGGATTGTAGGTGTCACAAATATTGTTTTGCTCGGATTTGAAAGTGTACCACTTACCTCCCGCTTATTTGGTACGAGGATGCATATTCAACAAAGGCTTGTTCCGGATTTTCCATGCAGTACTGAGTGTCGTGGGGACCACTACAGATCTCACATGAAGAAGTGATTTTGTTCACTTAAGTAGGTTGCATCGGAGCAAGATGAGCTTCCATTAAGCATTGGACTTGATTTTTGAGCTTGATGAGGCGGCGGTCGGATGTACTCAGGACATCTTGAGGCAAACAGATTTCCTTGACCAGTTTACAAAATCCCTTGGGTCGTTCCAACTTTCGTTGTCATAGAGGGCGAGGTCCTCTAATAATGCCTAGGATTCTTCAGCGTTTCTGTCATGAAGCTTGCCACCGGCCGATTGATCCATGGTTCGTCTTGTGACGGGATTGACATGGTCATAAAGATTTGGACTTGGAGCTAAAGATCAATGCCACTATGAGGGACTTTTTGGAGTAAGTCCTTGAAACGAGTCCATGCTTCTGAGAGAGATTCTCCTTGATGTTGTTAGAACATCAGGATATCATTGCGGAGTTTTACGGTCCTTTCTGGTGGAAAGAATTGAGCAAGGAAACGAGTAGTAAGATCCTCCTATGTGGTGATGGATCCTGCTGGAAGACGTTCAAGCCAATTGCTAGCTTGATCGCGAAGGGAAAATTAAAATAAACGCAGGCGCGTTCTTTCCCTATTTTCACCGTCAAGGTCAAGTGAGTCCACAAGTTTTAAGAAATCCTTAAGGTGTTGGTTTGGATCCTCGGACCGAAGTCCGTGGAATGAGCATCCGTTTTGCACCAACGGATGGTGTCAGATCGAAGAGGTACCGCATTGTTCCCTAAGGGGAGCTCAATGGAATTCATGTAGCCCTCGTGGCTATGTTTGGAGTAATATCCAAGAGTACGGATAGGATTCGCGTCTCCCATGGTGGTTGACGAGAATGGATTACGAAACAAATAATACAAAGAAAAAATAGACTACAAGAAAGCTAATATACTTGAATTAAAAATTTTCACTTGATAGGAATCAAGCGAGTAGAACTAAGTTAAACAATGATTGTAGCCTAACTATTCCCCACGCAACAGTGCCAAAAACTTGATGTGACAAAAGACTTCACAGGAAGCTTTACAATCCCCTAGGCAGTGTACCTAATCGTTGCAGTGTAGTATAGGCAAAACTCGGGGGTTGTTATCGTTCTCTAGGGGAATAGGTTGGGAAGGCTCAAACACGGTCTAATAGAATTCTAAGGGGTTGAGAGAAGATTCTTTTTGTGTTTTTATATTTTTAAGAAAGCAGGTAAATCAATGGTTTGAGAGGTTGGTTTGATTAACTAATAATTAAATTAATTATAATCTATACTACCGGTGATAACTTTATGATAAAAAGAGTATTTACCTAATCATGCACTACTCCTCAGGTTGCTTCTCCTAGATCTGTTGCTTTGTCACACTTGTGATGATTTGTGTAAGTATTTCCTAGGTCATGAACGGATTACATGAACCCGCC
>BQNB010126962.1:4302-16709 GCA_026074375.1 Tanacetum coccineum | reverse complement strand
TAGCTTAATTGAAACTGCTTATTTTACTTCAACAAATCCTAACTACTTATCAAACTATCATTCAACAGAATTCAAAAAAAAAAACATAATTAAAAAAAAACTACTAAATTATAAAGTTAAATGTAAAACGATTAACTAGTGTGTACCTTAGTGTTCCCAGCATGAACAGGAAACCACAATAAGCTAAGTGGGAGCTTATGGCTTATTCACATAAGCTCATTCTCAAATCAACAACAACTTAATCTAAGCCTATATGCTAACCCTTAGCTCTAAAAACCTCTTGATACCATAGCAGCCATCCAATTCCAGGAATGGTATCAAGTCTTGATCGAATGAAAACAATCAAACTCAAATACAAATATTTTTTTGACAGAATTTAAATAAGACACAAATTTATATGAAATTAAACTTTTATTAAAACTGAAATAAGTTTCTTACAATACGAAATGAAATAACATGAAATTGAAATTACATTAAATAACTATTAAAGAACTGAATCGAAAATAAACTACTACAAAAAGAAACAAACTAAAAAATTCCCCTGGTTAAGCTGGAATGAGGGGGTATTTATACCCGAAGTCTTGAGCTCACCTCCTTCTCTAGATCCTTCTATCTTATCTCAGCCCTTCAATCACTCTCTCTCCTTGATCTTGTATCTCAATCGTTCGATTGAGGCATGTGTGCACCCGGATCATTGACGTGTCATATGTGTGTTAGTTATGTGAGTGTAAACACTCACACACGTCACATCACCCAATCACTTCCTTTCATTTTGCCAGGGTGGAATGGGTTGGGTTTATGATTGATAGTGATGGATGGGTTAAGGGGTGTGAGGGGATCATTAACCCTATGGTTAATTTGGGTGTGGGTGAGTGGTTAAGAAACTAGGGTTCATTGTTCTTGAGTGTGTTCGTGTGTGAGTGAGTGAGTTTAATCTCATTTGGGGGAAATAGGGTGAATAGTAAATGTAAATGAGTTTATAAGTGTAACCGGGTAGTAGGGTTAGGGGTCGGGTTAGGATTGGGTAATTGGGTTGGGGCTTTTGATATGATTGGTTGAGAGATGGAAAGTGGGTAGTTTGACCCGGGTATATGACCCGCGCCCTTTTGTAACTATGAGGAAATTACATATCTGGCCCTTGTGTTTGGTAAGCACAATTTTCTTAGTTATAAACAAACTATCATGAATTGCAAAATCAGCCCTTGAGTTATTAAAACAATGGAGCTGGGCTTTGGTTGACTGTGGTTTAGCTGCAGTTGACTGTAGAAGGCTGAGGCATGATCTCTCTGGCTTCGGCTTTGATTTCTTTAGCTTCTTGATCACTCATCCGTTCTCGTGTTCGTTTTTGACTGATTTCTTGCAATATTTGACATATCCATTCCTGCATACATAAAACTCAGATACAAGCACATTTTTGCCATTTTTGATCCGTTTTGGGTTTATTTGGGTTATTTTAAGCATAAATAGATATGTGTATTCTACACTTATCAATATGTTGTTAATAGTTCAGGTGGAAAAAATTATACATATCTTCCACGAAGAAGCTCTTTCATAGAATCTTTATGAAGCATAGTTATCGAGTTTGACCCGATTAACATATAGGACTTAGCCTAATCAGCATAATTACACCCACTCATTGACATCAATGATATCACCGTCGTTCTAATCGCAAGATTCGCTTAGTGGAAACATCAACTATGATGATTGGTATGATGTTATAAGACTTCATCATGTCTTGGGTCCAACGCTACTTTGTGGTTTCTTATAGTGATGTATTGTTCTAAGTCTGCATGTGTATATATAATGTTATGCTGGTATGTCATTTGGTTTTCTACCCGTGAAGCTGTAGTCTTTTGGTTGACTGCAACTGGAGCTGAACAAAACAAAAATAAAAACTTTAATCAGAGTTTGTTAAAGAAATCACAACCGTTGATCATAAACTAAATTAACAAATTTCTAATCAAGGGATTAGGAGAGCCAAATATCTACACAGACATATAAGAAAGATCAGTATTACCTAAAAATGAATATTCTTTAACTCTCGTAGCTTTTGGTTAAGCAACAATAGGCTTAACAATGGGAATTTCAACTGAAAATAATTATAAAACAATTAAAAAAAAGAAACCACAACAAAAGAATCGAACACCTCGAATATTTAAGCATACCAGGCAGACATTATCTACACATCAGCAAGAAATATTCTTGTGTACCCCCACCATTGTTCAACAGGCTGACGTCACCACTGCTATTTGTGACACGCTTTGTCCTGCAAAAGCTGAAGAAAAAACAACAATCATAGCGTGTCAAGCACACATGTTTAAACCTATGCTCCAAAAATGATGCAAATAAAAAATTGTCGATTTTTGTTAACTTACACTTCCCATTATCCTCTAATCTGTGATAGGTCCCGTACGCATATCAAAGCATGCAATAGGAATCATAAACCGATCCGCCTATAAGTCTATATTTACATCGTTGTTTCAGTAGCAAACAAAATGGGAAGCGTACGGGAAAAGATGTGCTTACTGCACCCATCAAGTCCTTGATTTTGAACTCCATGAGTTCAGAACCCACGCGTCTCAGACCCTCATTCAGTTTCTCATAGCTGTCAGACCAGTGGAATCATATACAAACTGTAGAATTCAAATGCTTGAACTTGACTCACCTGCAAAAACATATAATTGAATTGGTTTGAGAGTGACAACCTGCTACATTTATTTGTATCAAATTTGGAATAAATAAATTTAGCTTTTTGTCTCAAACAGCTTACATAGAAAGTAAAAGTTGTTGCGACTTAGAATCAAAAACATCGGATTTTAAGGACTTTCTGCCATCTCGTCTATCATGACCTGAAAATCCACATAAGCTACAAAGATAATAACTGAGTACATATTTTTAGGTGCTTTAAATAAAGAGAAGTGATACAATGATTTAAGAGGGTATCAGTTTATAAGTACAAATAGTGACCTAGTCGGCATAAAATACTTTCCAGCCAAAACAAAATTGTCATAAGTGGAAAAAGACAAAGCCAAGGTTAAACTAAACATAGCTTTAGAGTTTTATAAAGCTGTCAAGTAAGTCAAAATCCAGGTCTAGATCCAAGTGGCACTTGGTTTAAAAAGCCACCTATTTGATCTTTGTTGGTATATATGTACATATATGGCTAAAGCCTACGTTTGTGTTCAAAAGATTTGCATTCTTGTTTCTAGTTTCTTGCATAAAGAATGATTCGAATGGAGCAAAATAAGCTTCTTGGAATAAGCAATTTGGAGTAGCCTATTCCAAGCAAAATTGGTTATTTTAAAAAAGAAAAGGCACTATTTAGCCCTACATATTTTTTTCACTAACGCATAGAAACAACAATATCCCCCTAAACACCTCGATCCTTCATTCTAGGTTATAATGCCTAGAAAATGCACATATTTAGGCCTTATAAAAGGGATTTATTACTTTTAGTTTCATGTTTTATTTTTTGTAAGGCAACGCACTCGACATTAAAAAATAGCATCTTGTAATTCTCATTTTTGACATCATTTCACCTAAAAAAACACATTCAATTGAATTAAGATTCAATTTGGAAAACCATAATACAGCGCACACTTTCTATATAAACAAATTTAAATACAACCAAAATTGTTAAAAAAATACCTTCAAGAAATTGAGAAGAGAAGCAAGCTCCCACCCGTTGCCAGAAAAATTCCGTTGAGTTTCATTCTCCGGCCGCTGTAACCACAAAAACCAAAACATAATCAAGATCCACGTAATCAAATCAAATAAACTACACAAAACCCATGAAACTATATAAAAAACCTTAAAAATCAAACCTCATATGGAATCCCAGGTTCTTCTTTTGCATCATTCTTCCTCTTTATCGGAACAGCAGGTGTGGTGGCCTCAATTGATCTTCCGGTGTTAGGTATAATTTTTTTTTCATGATGTTTCTGTGAGAAATATGAATCTCTGCACATAAAGATGGTTTTATATTAAAAGGCGGTGGCAATTTTATGTCACTGAAATCTGTGTATGTGAGTCGGTTGATGTTGTTGTGGATCACTGGATATTGTAACACGAATGAATTTGGTGAGTGGAGGTATGAGAGGGTGAGGGGAAGTGAGAGAGGGTTACACGTACCCTATACGTGGATACATATGAAGAAAAGATGAAGCAGGGTGTGGATCGGGTTGTGTTATGTGAGGGAGTGGGTCAAGGTCGGGGCGGAAGCAATTAATGTGACCCAGGTTTTCAATAATTTATTCCAAAAATCCCAATAATTGTATATATTGATAATTATAAGTTCGGAATAGTAGTGACCTTAAATACAGGGTTTTACATCCTCCCCTCCTTAGGGGAGCGTCGTCCCGGTGCTCAATTCACCTTATTCGCCGTATGGTTTCTTGTGAAGCGATGAGGATACACTTAGGTCCTCGATGTAGGTTTTTAATGAAAATTGAATGAACAAAAGTCAAAGCATCAAATATATGCAATGAGAATGAGCGAACAGATTGAATGTCGTGAGAATCCTTAAAAGGACGGATAAAATACATAACTCGAAGAAAAAGCCATTGGAAACGAAGAATTAAACAAGCCGTCAATTCTTGGAAGCGGTTAATGGTTCATTACTATTAGATTATCAAGTTTGCGGTGGGCGATACACATTCGGAAAAACCCATATAACAAATTACTAGTCGAAAGGAGTTCATAGCCCAAAGAATGATTTGTATAGACGAACACAAGCTATGTCGAATACACATAAGCCTACTCATTCACAATTCGTCACTTACATAAAGAGGTGTCCCAATCCATGTAAGTGATGAATTATGAACTTATGGTTCGACGGTTTATAATTTCCTTATTTAAATGAAGAAGCATCCTAATTCATTTCAATAAGATGATTATAAATCACCCTACTTAAGTATGGCCGACACAAAACACAATATCAAAACAAGACCAAAAGCTACATTAAGTAAAAAGGGGTGTCTTTGACGACGTGATATTTCAAAATCATAAGAAGTAACGAGAAGAATAATGAGACATTAGTCAATCGCATTACAAAGGTATATGCCAAAAGACGGCACAATCCGAGATAACAAGATAGAGTCGTACTCCCATCTACTAGAAGATTTTAGAACGATGGATTACGAAAATAACATACGCGATTCAAAAGCATAAGAAGAGTATTCGAACTCAGAGTCGAACGACAAGATAACTAATGGAATGTCAAACGTACAACGAAATTCAATTATGAATGACAAGATAACTAATGGAATTTACAAAGTACGCTGAATGTCAATATCGTCAAACAGAAATAAAGTAGCGTTAATGCTTCGGAGATAACCGCATCGTTCATAAAGTATTGAAGTAAAAGAACTTATTAAGACGTACCATAGTATTATACACATATGAAATAATTAATATCACATGCAATTTTGCCCTCGATCGACTTAATGGACCTTTATCTCCAAATCCGCAATAGGTATAAACATGAGGTTTTCGCCTCACACAAGCCATTAGACTCTATTTTACTGAGATTACAAGAGATTTAATTTAAAATGTTCAGATCATAAGTGGAATTATCATTTTACCCTCATGTGCCAAATCTGATTATTTAATACGTTTTTCTTGCTCCCAGCATTTTTAGCATAATTCCCATTTTATAACTCCGTTTGACCCAAAACAAAAGCCCCAGGTTTGGCTTGAAAAATGAGGTACTTAATATGAAAACATCTGGACATAAATTCATTTAAAAATCTGGGTATAATTTTCTAGTTAGTTTTGCCATTTTGGTCGTAACTCATTCATTCAGAATGATTAAGGCTCTATCCAAAGAACCACATGGTCCTCATATGTTGACTTACCCAACAAAGTACTATGGTCACAGACCTCAAGCTAAAGATTTATTCGACATCATACTAACTTTTCTTAAAAGTTCCAAAAATAGACGAAAGTAACCGTAAATAGTCAACACTTATATGAATCACTCTTATATATATGGATGGTGGTGATCCCGAAGATAAGCGTAAGAATTTGAGAAGAAAGTAGCTCATATACGTACGGGTATCATTATATGATACTAGTATTGATGTTCAAGGGAGAAAATAAGAAAACAGGAAGTACGCAATAATCGGAGTGATCAATATATAATCGACCGATATAAGGCAAATAGTATGACGTCATAAGATAGACGTAGGAGGGTGAAATCATAACCAAGTATTATATACTAGTTATTAATGTAATAGTAATAGGGATGCAAAAGAGAACATATAAGTTACATGGGAGCAAGCAAGCACGAATATCGGACAATGGTGAAAGACTCTTAATTTTTTTTGAAAAATGATTATAGTTTAGGTTTTGAAAACGACCTAGTTCTCTATAACCAGTGCTTTGATACCAATCTGTAACACCCTCAAAATCACAACAACACAGCGGAATACCACTTGGGGTGCTACTTCATAGTTCATACACATAAGTTACAGAAAATGACCTCAAAAGAGACGTTTTAATAAATTGTCTCATTCGATTTTGTTAAAATATCAGAGTTACACATGTCCTAATAATTTCTTTTAATAAACGTTACAAGCGTTCAAACATGATTATCGAATGTGAAGAAAACCAAGTCCTTAAAGTTTTGATATCCGCGCATCCATATGCTCCCAATGCTCAGCTAACAATATGATAACCTGAGAAAATACATGCAAAAACGTCAACAATAATATTGGTGAATTCATAGGGTTAAGTAAAAGCAGTATTGAATAATTCAAGTAATATTTTAGTAAGAAAAGTAGCGTTACAACATTTCAAAGTATTATTTCTGAAATCCAAGTAGTGATTCAATACATCAAGTAATATTCAGTAGTGGACCACAAGGTTTAAGATCAGCCAGTGACAGTATTTCAAAGTATAATTCAACATTACCGCATTGAGCTCATGACACCGAGACCTTGACAATAACGCATATCATATGCAAATACACTTGCCCCAGTACTAGGTATTATTGCCTCATACATACGATTCTCAATACAAATCGTCCGTTAAAAGGGTGCTCGAAAGGATTCAATTCAGACCCTCGGACAGGGTTGTCAAACACCAATAGATCTATTAAATGTACTAGCGTTCACCCCTACAGGGCAATTAACGGTTTATGAAATTAGGGACTTTGGCAATAGCGACTCATGCAGATAATTTCATAATCGGGCCAGGCATACCCTTCAAGCACTTGTGTTCCATTAGTAAAATGAATAATGTGTTCAAAACTCTTTGTTTTGTAAATAGATAATCAATGATCTCAAATCATGTAGTAAGCAAATCAAGCTTTAATGAATTCAGTAGGAAACAACCATGTATCAAACATGTATTAGAAATTATGTGGTAGGCAAGTAAAGGCTTTAATAAAAACATTCATGTAACGCTCAAGTAATAGAAATCAATAAGTTGCTTAATAAAACGAGCATGTATTGTCACCCCGAAAATAATTTAAGAAAACCATTAAAATAAAAAATGTGAGGCTATGAACTCACCGTGAATAGAAGTAGTCGGACAAGAATCAAATAAAAAGAATAAGCACCAACGAATCAACCACGATCTAAAAATAAGCGGCGCGTATTTAAAATTCACATTTATAAAAAAATGTAATGTAATACGAGTAAATATATATATATATATATATATATATATATATATATATATATATATATATATATATATATATAATCGGTATGTATAATCTCCTTTGACTTACAAATCATGAATGAGAATCACTAAAATGCTACAATAACATTTTCTGAAATTTGACGTTTTTAACTAAAGGATCATCATACTTAATGGAATGCTAAATGGTCGCACTAGACGATCTCCCTCCATATTAAGTTACCTTTATATGTTATGTAACTACCATAGTTCACCCATAAACCATAGCCTAAGTAATCTTATTATGAAAGACACATCAATGACACTTGTTCTAAAACAAGGTCTGCTGGAGTTTGCAAAAGTTTGGCTACACCAGACCCCTCAAAACATTTTATAAAAATCTAAAAAAAAATTAGTAGGTGACACATATTATGGAAAACCTCCAGTTCGAATTTCATCCAAAAATAATAAGTTTTGACCCGCCTGCACACAACATCTTTACAATCGAATTTTTGGACAGCAAACACAGTTTTGACACTTAATCTTGTACAAAAGGTTTGACTCACTTTTACATTCTGAAAATCGGCGAGGCCTAGTTCGTTGGAAAGTAGACTCGAACCACTTAATCATAGGGTCCTGAAATCTAGTAAAGCTATTGGCATGACCAAGTTACACTACTCGCAAAATGGACTAAAATTCTGCACAAAAATGACGTGTGCAGAATTTTGCCGAAACAATTTCCCAACTTTAAATCGCCATAACTTTTCCGTTTTTAAGAGTTGAAAGCCCAAATTTTTACCACACGTTCATTATAACAACCACTACCACACTAATCTCTTAAATCTTAGTTTACAATAATGCTCATCTCGCTGAATCTTAAACCTATTTGATCATCCTCACACATTCATAAATCAAAAACTAACTTTATCATAATTTATCCATGGATTCTTAAACACCATCAACCTACATGAAAGTACATATAAAATCAAATCGATACAATTAGGAAATAGAAGGATTAAAATGCTCAAAACAAACGACTAGAAAACAACACAATCAAACCCCCGTGGGTTTGATTTCTGGCCGAACACCACAAGGACCAAGGAAGACCCAAAATCTTGATTTGATTCGCCAAAGTTCTTCAAAAACACTTAACTTTACACCCTTGATGATCTTCTTGCATTTAATTAAGTAAAAACCCTAAGAATTAAAATCTTGTAAAAATCAAGAATCATAAATCTTGTTGCATAGTGGTTTTTAGTGATGGGTTATGATTGAGGGTTAATTTAGGGTTGATTTAAGGTTGAATGGGAGTGATTTAGGAATCAAGAATGAAGATTTTTGGTGGTTTTTGGTGGCAGCCGTCGAACAGTAGAAGAGAAGGAGGAGAGAGTCGAATTTTTTTGTCTGTGTGTTTTTATGGGAATTTTTATAATGGAATATAGGTTTATATAGGGATTTAAAATACTAAATCTTCCTTTTATACAAATAAAAAAAATATGGGATGTGGTTTTTGGTTTGGTATAACCGGCCACCCTTCTTGGGTTAGGCTTGGTTAGGTATTTTGTTTTGTTAAACTTAAATTACATAGTTCTTGGGCCCAATTACCTAATTAACTCGTTAGCTTTTATAAAAACATAATTTTTGACGCGATTTTGGCCAAACACGAATAAAAGATGAAAAGTAATAATAATAAAATAAAATAAGCTCTCATGGCTAAATATGACTTTCGTTGATTTCTCGACCGATAAAACGGATAACTTAAATTGTAGGATTCGCGAGAGTTTTAATATTGACGATTTTAATAAAAATCGACTAAAATAATAAAAATAATTTATTTAAAATTTAGAGAATAATTAAAGTTCAGAATAAGTAGTGGCCTTAAATACGGGGTTTTACAGCTATAATGCGTTTGATGGGGTCGTATGTACTCCGGACTATTTTCGCAACCGGTGGTGCATCATTTAATGAGACCGGGAGGGCGATGTATATTTTGGTTTTGATTGTTGACTTATGTTTTAGTTTTGGTTAGCGACGTATGTTTTGGTTTTGTGTAGCGGTGTGCGCTTTGTTTTGTTGAAATGATCACCCAACTAAGATTTGGATCAATCTTTCGTTTAAAGTCTTTCGTTTAAAAACGACGCGATTTATGTTTTCCCGGATATATTCTGTGGTGTCGTTTGTCACTTGTCATAAGAGCTACTATGATTATATTTTGGTCTTGTTGGTATAAGATACCAATCGTTTCGTTAACTTTCCATCTGGAGTCGTCAAGGCAAGTATTATAACGCGTAATCTTTGCGTTCAAGCATGTGAGTCCACTAAATAATGAGGAAACCGTCTCACTGCAAGCGAAATTTAGATAAGTAAGAAAGGACGAGCACCGGGATGGCACTCCCTTAAGGTGGGTGGAATGTAACAACCCGAGTTTTACGATGCGTATGACGATCGCGAATTCGACGTCGTAATTATTAATTTATAAGTTCATGTAAACGAACGTCGACATTTAAAATTTTATTTGTCGTAAATAATTATTTTCGTATTTTATTACGAAAGAAATTTTTTTTTTATTTTTGACGTTTCGCGAGTCAACGTTTGACCGCGCGACCGTTAAGTGTTCTGAGCAGAAATTTCGACGCGCTTCGTTATTATTTTTATGATGATAATTTGTATTTTATCGTCCTCGTCCTAAGTTAGCCGAGCCCGAGTCAAAACTTTATTTTGACGTGAGTTAATATTTTATCGTCCTCGTCCTGAGTTAGCCGAGCCCGAGTCAAAACCAAATTAAGTGTGACAGAAATAAATTTAGTCACGGAAGTATAATCCCAAGCCATGGTTGTCGGTTTTATTTAAGAAACACATTTATGTGTCAAAAGTCTAAGCTAGAAAAGAGGGATGGACCAAAGGTGTCAAAAGCCGAAACTACACTTACTATATATACCAAACAAACACACACTTTCATTTCTATAAAAAAAATGTGTGTTCTCTCCCCTCCTCTCTTTTCCGGCCGAGCACCACCACCAGTCGTCGGAAAAATGACATGCAACTTATATTTTTTTAATCCCCTCATCATTTCCTACGTTTTCCACTAAAAATATATAACATGCAATGGGTATTTTTAAAGTTAGAGTTCGGGTTAGTTATAAGCCATTTCGGTTGATAAGTGGTTGTAGAAATGGTAGATAAATGTATTTTGGGAGTTGGTTTAATTGGAAAAGTAAAGGTTTTGTGTTTTGGGTTGATTCAAACCCACGACTAGAAAAGAAAGAGGCGAAGGAGACGATTTCGATTATTGTTCTTGCTTATTATAACTTTGTAAGTATTTTTAATACTTGTATTATATTTGTTTTCGCGATTTGATTTGTTCTCGATAATTGCATGTGATGAAATCCGATTGAATCTTGATCTTGCGTTAGACTAATTAGAAATATAATTGAATGATCAAAAATAGGTTAGCGTAGGCGTATTTGAAGTTGCATATGAAGCGAAAATGAAGGTTTAAATGGGTTTTTACAAATACATTATCAAGCAAAAAGGTTTGGGCTCAGATTTTGAGGCGTTCCATGATTTTATAATAAAAACAAATTTTTGATGAAAGAAATGATGATAGCTTATCGTCCCTATTAAGTAAGTTCGGTAATTCCGAACGTCCGTTAACTCCTAATAACGAAGAAGTTACGGCGAAAACAAGAATTGAAAACTAAGAAACTTCCAAACAGCTCTTATGGTTTATTTAGGTGCTGGCAGATTCAAAAACGTCCGATTCGAGCACTTTCGAGTCCGTTTCAGCCTTCCGGCGAAACACGAAAGTTGCTTGGAATGACGTTTTACTTTGCTTTGAGGCTTGTTAGATTTAAAATCAAGTAATAACAAGTCAAAACCCATGGTCAAATTCTGCATTTTTATTAAAAATGTCATAGTTCTTACAGAAACTTGCAGGGGCATTTTGGTCATTTTCTGTCTAGTTTCGGGTCTTGGCTAAAACTAAAAAGTTGTCCGAAATGTCGTTTTTCATAAAATCTCTTTCAAGTCCGAGTCATGAAAATGTGATATAACGGGTCGTTTTGAGCGGGTCAGGTCTAGTAATATATATATATATATATATATATACATAAAGTCAAGTCAAAATAAAGTCCAAAGTTGACTTTTAAAAGTCAACGGTTTAATACAAGACTTATTGAATGTTTATAAAAATAATAAACGCTATTATTTTTACGAGTATTACAATTTAGACATAACGAGTTTTATGAACGGATATAATTCTAAAAATAGTAACTTTTGTAATATACGGGATATAATCCCGATATGGGTAATTAATAACCAAATTGAAAGTCGAAAGTTCGACGAGATAAATAAATATTAATATAAAGGTAATTGGATAACGGGACTTACTAAAAATGGTAGCTTTCTAAAAATAGTGACTTTCTAAAAATAGAAAGTTTCCAAAAATAGAAAGTTTTCTATTAAGTGACGTATAATATAAATGAAAGAATGATCGTAACTCAATTACGTGAAGTTTAGGATCTAGGACGCGCAAGTGGATTTCTCATCACATGTGTATGTATATCTATATAGTTTTAATAGTTGCGAAATACGCACTATTCGATCGTACTTTATTGTATAGTAATCAAGCGACATAAATTATAGGTCGCGGTTGAGTTCGTTGTCGAGTAGTTCGTGATTGTTTTGATTATTTGATCTTTGGCTTCGATCAAGGTGAGTTCATAGCCTCGCTTTTAAACTATTTTAAATGTTTTAAAAACCCGCGAGGGGGATACTTGTTGTTT